>JAHBCN010005869.1:0-52665 GCA_019359885.1 Listronotus oregonensis | reverse complement strand
TCATGAATGCATTTAAAAGAGCAAAAGTCTATCCGTTTATTAAAACGCTATTTCAGAAGCTTTAAGGCCAACTAAATAACACGACTCTAACTCCTGAAGCGTTAATAGTCACCTTAATTGAAATCCTCCAAGCCCCCAATTTCTAAACCCTCCATAGATGAAATTTTACAAGTGGTAACTGTGAAACATAGGATATTAACGCAGCTAAGAAAAGAGGACTTCTAAGCTCATTTGCAAACATGATCAAAACCCTCAGAATATTTTCGAAGATAACCAAGAAGTATAGATGTGCAAAAGAAGGAAGTATCGCAAATCGCGAATCGTTTAAATAATTTAGAACAATTTAATCGCTCATATAATATAGAGCTGCAGGATTTTCCCAAAAAAAACCCAGCGAGAATTTAGTTTCAATTTCCCCGGGGGTTGCTGAAGGGTTAAAGTTTAATTAAAACTACCATGATCGACAACGTCTTTAGGCCCCCACACAAGTAGAAAATAAACCAAAAAATATAATAAAAAATTTTTTTTATCTAAGCTCCATCGGGATGGGTTTCTATCCGCTGCTAAACTTGTAGAAAGGATTTAGGAAATGCACAGGGCAAAGATCGATGGAATTTCTAACAAATTTTTAAAAATGAGATTCCCCCACAAACAAAATACTATTAAAACAAGCACGAGAACAAGCTAAAAAATAAAAACTTTAAATTTGTGGGTTCAGAAGGGAAAATGTGCTAGTTAGAAAGTCCGAGGATACAAGAATAATTACGTTTCTAAGGCAGAGGATCTCAATCCATTTAGCGCGATGTTTATCATTTTTAGCAACTACCAATTTTGTATTATCCCCTGATGGCTCTCAATGTCATATATCAAAATGCCCGGGGCCTGAAAAAAAACTAGAAGACTTTAAGCAGAATCTTTTGCAAATAACCCCGATATTCTTTGTGTTACCGAATCCTGGCAAAGAGGTACCTTTTTGATCATAATTGGCTGATTTAAATCAATACACCATTTTTCGCCGAGACCGTGAAACATTCCCGGGGTGCAAAATCTGAAGGCGGAGGGGTACTTATCGCAGAAAGAATAAGTTTAGTGCTGGTTTGGTGCCAGAATAGGGGAGTAGTGCCGAAGATTTATGGATTAGTAAAAAGTTGGACAATAAAATATTGTTTGTTTGCTGTGTTTATCTTCCCCCAAGTAAGGGTTTTATGTAAGTTTTTACTAGGTTAAGTGGTTTACCTGTTAAAGATAACTATACTCTTAATTTGTGGCGATTTTAATGCTTTTCCCCCGCAAGGGTGGGGTGGATAATAGTGGTTATCTGGAACCATTTAATGTTGAACCTAAATACTATTATTGTTGGATCCTTTTTCATTTAAAATTTGTTACAATTTAATAATATTCTTAATCACAATTATAGGTTACTCGACCTAATTCTGTGTAATAAATTTAAAATTTAAAATTAGTCATTGTTACCCCTTTGCCCCGGAGGATATAATCACCCATGTATTATTTTTTTTGATATTACCTTCAAAAACCCCCTTTAAATTTAATCGTACTACATATTTTAACTTTAAAAAAAGCAAATTATGAAATTTCAATGGGGAGATTTCGAATAATGATTGGAAATGTTTTCAAATAAATGTTTGGATCGTATTTGATGTATTTTATAATAAGATCGATAATATTATACAACAAATGTACCAACTTATTCAAAAAAAAAATTTTTTCCTTTTACTCCCATGCAACAATAAGGACCGTTGGGAAAAAAAAAAAATCCATAAAAAATGGGTAAATAGGGAATGTTAATGATTTAAATTTATTTAAAACTTTAAGATCACGGTGTAAGGCTCTGATTAATCGAGATTTTAATAGATATACCACATCGGTGAAAACGATTTAATTAGAAACCCCAGGAGATTTTAATATCCCCCTTTAAGAAGCAATGTGTGGTAGCATTCCCAGCGAGATGCACTGGGAGACAAGATTGCTCGGGGTGGTTCTGATATCAGCGATTTGTTTGGTGCATATTTCGGGGTTTTTGTGCCGGAGGGTATCAGTTTGATTTTGTTCCTTCCTCAAAATTTAAACAATCTAGACTTACAGAGCATTGTCCCCGGAACAAGGAAGTACAAGGGTATCCGAGAATTTGATCCTAGTAAGGGTTCCGGACCGGATAATTTGCCATCTAGTTTCATCAAGAAATCCCCGTTTCTCTTAGTGTGCCACTAACGCTTCTTTTTAATCGTTCGCTTTGTTTGGGTGTGTTTCCGGAGAGGTGGGGAATCTGCCTGGTTGTGCCCATTTTTAAGGGGGGGCCCAAAAATGATGTCACAAATTATCGTCCTATAACAAAATTTCAATAATACCGAAAGTTTTCGAAAAATTAATTTTGGATTTTTTTTCCCCAGTAAAAAACGCAATTATATTCATCAACATGGCTTTTTTTGTGGTCGCTCCTTGAAAAATAATTTTTATGTTTAACGAATATCTGCACAACCACATGGACTGCAGAGTTCAGGTGGTGCTGTATACACCGATTTTAGCAAAGCATTCGATAAAATAAGTCCCAACATTCACTGAGCCGGTTGGCCGAAATCGGTGGGGGGACCCCTTGGATGGGGGCGTCATAAAGAGACCGGTCGCAATATGTCTCTCTTCAGGGCTTTAAGTCTAAATCATTTATATCCACGTCCGGTGTACCCCAAGGGTCACATCTGGGACCTTTATTTTTTTTTATCTATTTAAATAACATTAAATTTGTTTTTATTATGCCGACTTTCGCTCTATGCAGACGATTTAAAAAATTTTACAGTATCGGCACCTTGAAGACTGTGAAAAGCTTCAAATATTAAAAACGCTTGAAAGACTATTGTGATAGGAAAGCCTATATCTTAATCTGTCTAAGTGCACCTCCATTACGTTCTCCCGCAAGCAGGACCAAATAATGCAAATCCGAATAGGGAAACTTCCTTAAAAAAGTTTCTAATATAAGAGACTTAGGAGTTGTCTTCGACTCAAAATTCCTTTGATTTACATGTTGAATCTGTTTTAAACCCCCGTTCAAAAATGTTGGGTTATTTACAAGAAAATGTAAACATTTTGGGGTGCAAAACCCAAATTTTTTGTTTGTACAACTGTTTTGTTCTAAAAATTAAATTTGCAGTGTTGTTTGGAGCCCACAGCAAATAACGTACATTGATCGTTTGGAAAATCCAGAACAGATTTTTAAAATATTTTCGTTCAAACAGGCATTTTTAATTAAACAACATATTTCTCAGGCTCGGAGTCATTTTCGTTTTTGTCTCTGACGGATAGAAGAACCATCTCTGATGTGCTATTTTTATTTAAGATTTTTAATAACATAAACAAAGTCCGAAATTCTCGAACAGATTTACATTAATGTCCCTCAGAGGCCTCTGAGAACAAAGAATTGTTTAATCCCCCCTTTGGGAACATATTCGGCTCAGAATTCTCCCCTTGCGAGTAGAAAGACACAGCAATATTTTGTAACAAAGTTGTTTTTTTCAATTCTTAACACGATAAAAAATTTTTTAAAAAAAATTTTTAAAACAGTAGCTTTACTTTAACTTTCCAATGTGTCTTTTTGGTTGTTGATGATTTGAAAATTTTAAAATTTTTTTGCCTTATATTTATTGTTGCTTGCTTGTATATTTGAATTAAGTGTAGTATCTTTAATTTAATTAATTTTAAGTTTGCTTTAATTGGAAAAAACCTTTCACATCTTTTTTTATAGTTACTTTTATTTCATTGTAATATTTATATTTAATTTTGTGGATACTCCAGTGGGTGTTTACCTGTTTGTATCCCTTATAACCAGAATAAATAAATAAATAAATAAATAAATAAACATATGTAGAGATCTAAAAGACATTAAATATACAACCTAATAATCCTTAATAAATAAATAATTATTTTGTTTTTTTATTTCAGGGTGTCCCAGAATATGTGGGCAATCTCTCGGAATTTAATAGAAAATCTAAAAATATTATGACAAGTTCCCATAAACTATTTTCCTATGACCTTACCCAAGAAGATACAGGTACATAACGGACGCCCCTGGAAATCGTTTTTGTTTAAATAACTTTTAAAATACTAGGCGTAATTTAATATTTTTTTATGTGATGGTTACTAGATAAGTCTTCTTAAATGAAACCCACTAAATAATATTTGGTTTATTTAGTTTGCCAGGGACGGATTAGCTTTGACACAATAATAGCAAATTTGTTAACACCCTGTATGATAAAGGCTCAACAATATTATTTGTGAGCCTTTGATCTTAAACTAAAAAAAGGGTATTTTTGATTGACATCGATAAAATCAACTGGTTACGAGAAATAAAATATCATGTTTTTTTTTTACATTATACAAGGTGTTCTCTAATTGTACGTCAATATTTAGGGAAGCAATTTTTGGGTCCATTCTAAAAAGAAAACTTTATATAAACCTATGTCCTAAACGTCTTGACTTTTGAGATACAGGGTGGTAAAATTTTCAAAAATAAATATTTATTATTAATATCTGTAATACCACTTTAGATATTTTAAGGAAATTTGGCATACATGTAGCATTTTTAAGAGTACCACATATTTTTTATTTCCACAAGTGGCATTCGTACAGAATTTGACCTGCCTATTTTGGCATTCATTTAAAGTTTTTTGCTTAAAATGGACCCAAAAATTGCCTCCTTAAATATTGACGTACAATTAAAAAACACCCTGTATAATGTAAAAAAAATACCAAACATGATATTTTATTTCTCGTAAACAGTTGATTTTTATCAATGTCAATCCAGAATACCTTTTTTTTTTTTTAATGTTGAAGCCATCCAAAATAATATTGTTAAGCCTTTATTATACAGGGTGTTAAAAAATTGCTATTATTGTGTTAGAGCTAGTCCGTCGCTGGCAAACTCAATAATCCTAATATTATTTAATGGGTTTATTTTAAAAAGACTTATATAGTAACCATCATATTAAAAAAATATTAAATTACGCTTAGTATTTTAAAAGTTATTTAAAAAAAACTGAACTTAATGTTTCAAAGAATTGTTGCCTTATTGATAAATACCTTGCCTATTTCAAAAATAAGATTTAGTTTTTTGAATTAATACAAATATTGGATTGGACTTTTTGTTTCTGGCTTTCTACTAGTCTATTCACCACCTTCCCTTTCCGGACAGACCTTTCCAGGGCTTCGTCATTAAAAAATCTGTATGTCGGGCTGAACCCCCCAAAAATTCCGAATTTATCACAAAATCAAAATTTTTAAATGTTTTTATATCAAAAAAGGGAACATTTAACAGTAATCAAACTAAGGACTGCTACTGGTATTGCGTACTACCAGCTTGCTGTCAGTCTGACGTCCCACTCTGCGTGCGCAACCAATCCTCCGCTATTCGAAAGACAACCTCGTGCAGGACACAAAACGTTAAAACGACAAAAGTTAATTGCTCACTAGCGCTTTACTCCAGAAAAAGGACCCCATTAATTGGTCGTGTGTCTTTCCTTGATCCCGAGGGTTAAAATCAGTTGATACGACACCGCCCATAGTCTTTCCCGGAAGCTTTTTATTGCCTTACTTTACTGATCGGAGGTCAAACAGAAACTCCGATACCATTATAATCTTCCCCACCTATCAACACATAACCTTACTTTACCCTACCCAAAACAAATAGACACATGTAAGTGATTTTATCGGTTTATAAATTAGATTCTGTATATGCGTTGGAAAACTGGAACTACTTACAAAGTCATTTAGTATTATAATAAATCGCACACATAACAATTTGTTTAAAACATGTTTCCTGTACTTTAGTCAAATTAACCTTATACGAAAGAATACAATTTGTTTTCAAATGAACGATTATTTTCACGAGCATAAAATGGATAGTCGTGTAATGCCTTTCATTATCTGCGTCGTTAGGGTATGTTGCGATTTGACTGTCCGTGTACGTATGCATGTTTTTGCATAATATTCATTAATATAGTCGGTTTACAACGCCCATTTACACCTCCTGTTATATGATTATTATACAGGAATGATTTCATAATGACGATGAATAAGAAGAAAGACATAAAACTTTTTAAACATAATTTATTTTATCTTTATAATTTATTTTATTTTTCTGGGATTGTTTAAGTAGGTTTTTTTCAAAAAATATTAGGATTATCATTTTATTTGTCGTTTCTTTGCGCTAAAATAATGAGAGTTATCCCAATTTTTAGTTTTTTTTTATAATTTAAAAACTTTTTAACAAATATAATAATACCCTGAAGAGTAAGCGAACCATGTTGACGTGTAGGTGATCCTTTATATTTCTAAGCCAATTTATTTTTTTTTATTTATTTATAATTATTTTTAATAATATATATTTTTATGATGTTTAATAAATTCGTTTATAAAAAAAAATTAAATATTTTTATGATTTTAGTTATATTGTCGCAAGGGTAGATTATCCCTTCCCAATACCACCAAATGTTTCGTTTTCGAGATATTCACCATCAAAGTTGAAAATCAAACTAACCTTATTTACACTATTTCTCCTTTTTTGCACAGAATTCTTAATTTTTACTCTAAATTTGCACACAGTATTTTACAAACATCTTTTAAAAACTTGTGTTTATATTTATTTTACACCTTTTTCCATAATTGCAAACCTCCGCTTTCACACGCCGCAACGTGGCCGCAACGTGGCCGCAACTGTGAGGTACCTACAATTTGAGTCCCAACGTGGCCAGCAACGTGGCCCAACGGCAACCGAATAGTGGCATAATTCACCAGGGAATTATTTAGCAAACATGATCGCCCCGCTTAAAAGTGAAGCTTTGCAATTTAATGGAAAAAAGTGAAAAATCAATAAAAATACAAGGTTTTAAAAAGTGTTTATAAAATATTGTGTGCCACTTTAGTGTAAAAATCAAGAATTGTGTACAAAAAAATGGGAGAATAGTGTAAATAAGGTTAGTTTGATTTTCAACTTTGATAATAAATATATCGAAAACGAAACGTTGGCGAAAAAATATTTTTTCAGATTTGTAATCAGCGCCCCAAAAAACCCCCGTTTACCAAATTTGGTCAAAATCGGAGAGGAGGCAACTTTCGAGACAATTACCGTCAAAAT
Organism: Listronotus oregonensis; assembly: GCA_019359885.1. NCBI lineage: Eukaryota > Metazoa > Arthropoda > Insecta > Coleoptera > Curculionidae > Listronotus > Listronotus oregonensis. Next base: position 45,524 of record JAHBCN010005869.1, on the reverse strand, counting down.
AATTAAGGAAGCCAATATTTAACACCTTTAAAAATTACACAAGATTTCCTATATCCCGCCCGACGATGCATCACCCGGCGTATTTACTCATTGCCTTCCAACTAAAAACTTGTTAAATTGTAGCTAACCCAATATCTTAAAGAAAGAAAAACAATCAGCTGACTATAACACAATGCTTTAGTGCTTTGTACGTCAGGTGGTCGCTCGAACATGAAAAAAAAAATGTTTATAATGATTTCCTGTCAACAGGAAAATTTACCTGGTGATAGCTTATATGCAACTATGGATAAATATATATGTCAGCTGGCTATCTCGGTGCAAAAACAGTCAGCTGATACTTCAAAAGTTATAGCGCAGGAGTTAGGCGGGAGCATCTATCGCCTATTTAAATGCATTAGTTGACTAATTACAGCAGTTAACGTAAAATGCACCATTTTATAGTCAGCTGATTTTCTTTCTTTAAAATATTAAGTTAGCTACAATTTAACATGTTTTTAGTTGGAAGAAAATGAATGAATATGCCGGGTGGTGAATCGTCAGGCGGAATATAGGAAATCAAATTAAATTTTTAATGGGGTCAATTTTTGGCTTCCATAATTATTTGGACCAAAATAATTTTGAAGTTCATTAAAAAGCATGCAAATCTACGTCCATAGTAAAAACTTTAAATTTTTCGGTTACACCGTAATATTTTTTAAAAAAATTGTTACTTTATCATCACCTCATATTTATGAACAACAAACAAAAATACCAGTTAGTTCTGAATTAACGTTGTCATTTTTAAATCACTGCGTTGTCATTATTAAAAAGGCTACTTGCAGCTGACGTTCACGAAGCTTTATAATACAACCCTCTGATGCATTCTAATAATTTTCGCTTTAGAGGAAATAATTGACCAAATTTTAAGCTGGCTCAGGGACTTTTTGTTAGTAGATAATGAGTTGTGTAACTAAAAATAATAATATATATAACAATAATAATTTAACTGTAATTAATATTTTATTATTAATAATTAAGGGATAATAAAAAAATAATATTAATAATTAATAAAATTTATTTAATATTAGTAATGATTTTTTATTAAATATTTTGAGGTAGTGTATCAGGTTTCAGGTGGATTGCTTCCAGCTCTTTTTTACAAAAGTAATTTCCTATATTCTTTTTGTCGATAACTTGCTCCTTGTTAGATTGTCGTTTTCTATCTTTGTTGTTTTTTTATTCTTCTTCTCGTGTAAAATTTGTTCCAAGTGTATAGTAAAAGATCAATAGATTGTTCTATAATGATCCGTAGTCATTAGGGGCCCGAAGCCCACCGAGGTCTCACCTCTTTATGTATTTCTACTCTTGATAAGGCATTAGTATTGGTTTCGGTTATTACCATTCTTTGTATTACTTTATATTTCTATTCCTCTTGTTTAGGGCGCTACCTTACGAGCTTTAAATTAGGATCCTTAAAGAGAAATATCCTCCACTGAAGACAACAATGATGTGACAAAATCTTGAATTATCGACAAAATAGGTAGGTACGGTCGAAAAATTTTGTCGCCTTAACTATGGCAAGCATATCCTTTTCAAAGAAAACATTTTGCCCTTTAAACTTATACTATTTAACATAAATTGCATTAACAAAGTATTGCAAACTTTTTTTCGTCGATGTTTTCAAAAAAATGTAAATGATGAAATAAGAATTAAACTACAAAAGTATTTACCTACCCCAACATCTAAATCTACATCCAGAAGGGCATCAAACATTAAGATACACAGATGATCTCGTCATTATGGCCCAAGGAAAATTTACCAATACTGTTAGGGATAAAAATGCAACAGGCCCTAAACGCAGTTACCAGATGGACGAGAAAGGGGGACTAAACATAAACCCTTCCAAATCAGCCATAGTTGCCTTCACCAAAAGGAAAAACCTAGAGGGCAAAGAACCCCCGACCCTACGAGGTGAAACAATCACGATTGTGGGAGAGGTAAAATATTTGGGTGGCATCTTAGACTCTAAACTTACCTAGAACCAACCTCTTCAGAAAATAAGAAAAAAAGCAGAAATGACTCTTATATTAATCAGACGCGCTCATGGGAAAACATGGGGCCTTAAACCAAACATGGTTTATTGGTTATACACCATGGTGGTAAGATCTATAATAACATACGCATCACTGATATGGTGGACAAAAATTCGACAAAGAACGGCTATTACAGAACTGGGCAAGGAACAGAGACTTAGAACACCAGAGCAATTAAAACAATCCCAACAGCAGCCATGGAGTGCCTTTTAGACCTTCCACCACTTAAACTTATAGTGGTGGAAGAGGCAAGAATAAGCTACTTCCACTGCAACAGAAACCAACTCGTGTCTACGCTAGTTTGGGACACAACAAGATAAAAAAGTCAGATTGGCGACAACATTCTGGACGAGAGAACAGACCACAAAAACTTCGAGGTTAAAATTCCAGATCGAAGTGAGTGGCAGCAACCCGATCTCCCCGGCACAATTGGAGACATTATCTGGTATACGGATGGTTCCAAAACCGAGCAGGGAACTGGAGCGGGCGTGTAGAGTGAAATGAGGAACTCACAATTCTCCATTTCACTATGCTTTACTGCACTGTGCAATAGAAAGTAACAGGAGGGCTTATAAAAACAAGCGGATCTGCATAATAACGGACAGCCAAGCGTCACTGGGGGCACTAATAAACCCCAAGGTAACGTCCAGGCTGGCATGGGAATGCCAAGAAGAACTGGAAGTCTTGGGAGAACGCAACAGAGTAACTCTCTTGTGGGTACCAGGACATTCGGGAATAGAAGGCAACGAAAAAGCGGATAAGCTTGCAAGATAGGGATTATCCACACCATACTTTGGGCCAGAACCTGCCTTCGAAGTGACCAAAGCCACAGCACGTGGGCAAACCAGGAAATGGATCCGAAAAAAACACGAGGAATACTGGGAAAACCTCAGTAGAATTAGACATGGAAAAAGCTCAAAGAGGCCATCCAAAAGAACGAAGGAATTATTACTCAGACAAAATAGGAAAAGACTTCGCATAACAGCAGGGTTGCTAACAGGGCATGATAACCTAAGAGGACACCTACACAAGATAGGCTCATACAATGGGGATCCAAGTTGCAGAATGTGCGACGAGGGGAAGAAACAGCCTACCATATCCTGTGCGAATGTAAAGCATTAAATCACAAAAAAAGGCATTATTTGGGCAACCAGAAATGAGCCTACAGGAATATGTCAACCAACCAGTTGCGGAGTTATACAGACTTGTAGATGGAACAAGACTTATGGGAGGATTGATATAAAAGATAATGGGAGATTAGGCAGAAAAAGCCCATTATGATGCGCTGCCTCCGGTAGTTAATCAAGACGACTTCCAGGAAAAGAAGAAGAAGAAGAAGAAATCTACATCCAGGCATCAAAGCATTAAAAACGGTTCTCACAATCCAAGTAGATCTGCGTTGTCTTTTAGTTGTCAATATTATTAATTAATAGCTATATAAAAATAACATTCATAAAATATTTTTAAAACGTTTAAGTTCGATGTATAATAAATTATTATTTTTTGTAAGAGATAAAAAATTTGGTCTAAATTGTACCTAAAATATATAACATATTGTTATTACTAAGCAAACACAAACATTCTTAAAACGTTTATAAAATGACAATACCAAATGTTTTTTAAACCTATATGTAAAATTATTTTATATTTTCCATATGTTTTATTTATAGTTGGCTGCTTTTAATAAGTTTTATTATTTTATTTACTTTGTATCTCTACAAGAATGTATTTAATTTAAAAAAAAAAAAATCTTAAAATCTAAATCATTATTACTTAAAAAAAAAAATTTCGTGATTTAAACTGCTCGAGCCAACAGTACATCGCATGGAATACTAATGTTAACATAGATACTAATAAGTACTGCTCTTGGGCATGCAATTTAGAATGAAGCAAATACAGTCTACGAAACGAGCTTAAGTAAAATCATAATTCTCGCACCTTTTATACACTGTAAAGCATGTTTATTATGTCCATTACGTCTGTAGTAATTATATAAAATAAATGAACGGCCAGTTGGTAGATGAAATTCTTAAATACCAACTGTTGAACATTCTGATTAGATTTGCAAATATATATGCACAACAGATGCGTGAAATCAGAATATTAGATCTGCTTAGTAGGTGTCTTAGGAATAAACGGAGTGATCAAATTCACTTTTTACCGTTGGGATTTTATTAAAAGGAGGTTAGTTTTTTTTTCTGAACTTATAAATATGAACAAAATTTTAATGGCGTCGAAATAGGTTGATTTAAGTCTACTTAATTTTATCTGATTTTTAAAAGACATGGCACACATAATATGGGATTCTGGCTCACGAAAGAGGTGCATAGTTTTAAAATCTGCACATTTTTCTGTCAAGTTTTAACAAAAGTATAATAAAATTAAGCTACCCATAACTAAAATAATTTTCGTGTACATCTACAGGGTGAAGTATCTAGGAGGTTACATTCACCATGTCTCCTGGATTTATCTATATTTTTAGGATCGTACTTAAAAATAAAAACAGAGTTTCATTGGTAGGTACATTTTACAATTATACAAAACGCTCGGTATATTTGGCCAAGTTTTAACTCTTCATTTAATTCTAGATCGAAAATGTAAATAACACCATACGTCAATAATTGCTGGTTTTTGAGATAACTAAGTAACTAATAAAGTAACTAAATAATGGGGCACACATAACATGGGATTCTGGCTCTCGAACGATTTTTTAAAATTTGAGTATCTTGTTTTTAAATTAATAGGAAACCCCTCTTTTTAATAGAACATTCTGTGCAGGCTTACAGGGGGAAAAAAAAAAATACTGAAAGTTAAAACTTTCTTTTCCCTTAATACTAATTTATCGCTAAAAAGCCTGGGCTAATAATCCAAAAAAAAAATAATTTAAAATTTTTAAAAATTATTTGTATTCAAACAAAATGTCCCGACGAAGAAATTTAAAAAGTTTTGCCAAAAATTTAATTTAGCATTTGTTTAACTTCAAAATTTTTTTTTTTTTTTTGTAAGTAAAAAATAATTTTTTCTTTTAAAAAAAATTTAAAATTCCCTATAAAAAAAAAATATTTTAATAGAAAAAATTTTTTTTAACCAAGCAAACTTTTAAAACGATTTTAAAAAATATAGGAAAAGGCGGTGAATGAAAATCCGTACTTGATAAACCCTGATTACAAAAATATTTTTGTTATGGGTACTTAATTTTATACCTCCATTAAAAAATTTCAGAAAAAAATGTAAAATTTTAAAACTATGTACCCTTTATATTCCAAATATCTTGTGGCAAACCAAAAAAAAACTTTTATTTTAAATATGCCTTAATTTAAAATAAAAAAAATATTTTTAATTAAATTTTTCCAAAAAATTAAAAATTATAATTTTTAAAATAACAAATATGTCCGATATTAAATTCTAGTTTCATAATATTATTTTTGAACTTGAACTCTATGTGTAAATTTAAAATTTTTTTTTTACTCTAAACAAAAAAAAAATTTTTATTTAAATGAAAAAAATTTCACTCTTTTTTTTATGCGTTTATATTGGATTTAATAAACAGTTAAGTTAAACTTCTCAGTTATTTTTTTGGGCCCCCTTAGGTGCACAAAAATGTTCCATTTAAAAGATTTCCTATTGATCTAGTAAACAAAATTCCTTAAATTTAAAAAAAAATTGTTCGAGAGCCAGAATTCCATGTTGTGTGTGCCATGTCCTTTGTATTATTGTTTTTTGATATATGGTATAAAATTATGTTTTTAATGGCCGGTTGCACCAACACTTTTTGCGTAGCCTAAGTTTTTCCTAGGCATTAACTGTCCCTTAAGTTTTAAATTTTTCTTGTCATTGCTGAAATTCGGTCTTAAAAATCCGTTAACTTTAACTTATTTTATGATCCCTTGAGTAATTTATCGTTAACATTCGACAAATAGTTTGTTTATTAATTTTTCGAATATATTTTTAAATTTAGTCCGTGATTCCGCATACCGATCCCGAAATTACTACCAGCAAGCTGCGACTTTGTGTCGGTTAAGTGTGGCGGGTCCGAGAATTTTTCATTTTCGGAATATCTGGGTAGCGAAGACGTTTCTGGTTAAAGGCCCAGTAAAGCGTCAAATCAACCACTTTATGAACTATTATGCCCAGCAAGCCCTTTTTTAAGATTATGTGGAAGATAATTTGCTACAGGTTTTTTTTTTGTTTGCTCTACACTTTAAATATGTCAGTTTTATGACAATTTACAGGAGACTTTCAACAACCTAATTTTTGCAAAAATGCTGATTTAAAGGCTAATAAAATTGATTGGTTAAATATTACTGATTTATTATTATCCGCAGGAAGCAGTCTGACGCAAACTATTTTTTTGTAAAATGTATTTTTTTTTGTAATTGATGAATTTTGACGGTTAATTATCCTTTAAATTTATTATGTCGCATAGTTAATTGTCATTAAACCGATTTATCTTAAATCGGAATAAATCAATGCGATGGATTTCCTGTTTTTGGTCTGAATGAAATAAATTGACGAAGCAAAAAAAACATATACTTATAATAACTTGGCGACACTTGGTCTAACGACAAATTTTAAGAGCCAGACGTAAAGTTTAAATAGCCGGGACTGTTTTTTAGAAAAAAAAAATGGAAAATGGTCCTTTAATAGGACGTGTTTTTAGATCAAAATAAATTTTAAATTTTAGGCAAGGTGCCTATTATTTTACTGTTAAACAAAAAATAAAAAGGGTGATAAAGTTATGTTGATAAGAATTGGAAGTAACTATGGTTCGGGAAGGCTGGATTTTAATAAAAATAACAAATGAGTTAGAAGCAACTGTAAAAATAAAAAGTGTAACACAAAGTTTAATAGACTTAAATTACTATTACACATTGTATAGTCTGTCTCAAAGTATACCGTGTTAGCTCTTGCCTTCAATTATGGATTATACCTGCCGACAGCAATAAAACTGCGGATCGGTAGGTATTAAAGACAGAACATTAGGGACGGACTTTAATAATACAAAAATTTATTATTTATTGTTTATTTAAGTAAGTATTATCTTAAAATTACATTAAGAAATTAAATATATGCAAAGTTTTAATAAATTTATAACCGCATTATCTATACATAATTACATTTTTAATCTAAATATCTAAATCTAATTTTGTTTCATTATCAGAGTCATCATTGAGATTAAATACAATAGGATGTATGTTGTTTTGGATAGAAATGTAAGAGTCCTCAATTTTTATAATGTGCTGTAGTGAATTTTTCCAGCTCTCAACTGGTATGTTAGTAATTACATTTTTTATCAAATTTATAACACTGGGACTTAAAGTAGGTGTAACATTTTCTGCTCTAATCTTTGATTTTACTTGGTTCCACAAATGCTCTATGGGGTTAAACATACAGTGATACGGAGGAAGCCGTAAGACAGTATGCCCAGCCTGATCAGCCAAATTATCACATACATATGGTTTTTTAATTGCATATGAATTTAGGACTTTCAAAAGATGCGTTTTTTTGTAACTCAATTCAAAATAAATATCATTTTTTAACAAATATTCCTGGATTTCAGTTTTTGAACTTGATGAATCTGGTGCTTTGTGTAGCAGACGGCTGTGATAGCTTGCGTTATCCATGACAATAACACTGTTTTATTACAACATATTTTTTTATACTTTATATACTGTGTCGTGTGTATCGAACCATGTTTCATCAAGGTAAATTATGGATCTGTTTTGTAACCTATATCTTTTAATTTCTTGAAGGTAGTTAAATATCCAAGTGCGTAATCTGTGCGATTCCATTACTATTTGTCTTTTGTTTATTTTGCGGTATTTAAATCCCATTTTACAAACAACTCTTTGGAGGATGGCACGGCTAATATTAGTATTGGTTTCGTCTTCGTCTAGCTTCTTTTTCAGTTTATCCAAGGTAGGAATAACTCCGCTTTCATAAAGACAATATATTTTCCTTCTTATTAGATCCTGATCACTATTGTCTATACGGTAAGATTGAAAATCACTACGTTTTTTTCTTTTCTTCAATTTTTCACTAATAATAATATCCCTTATCGATAATATTGGAGTTTTTGTAAGTGAACAGGTTTCTTTTAAAGCTTCTTGTTTAATTAGACCTCTACTGATTAAAGTTTCATACACATTTTTCACAACCTGTTTTGCATCTAATGACAAATGATTTCGACGCGACATAGTTATATTCTCGTAAAACAGCTTTTTTAAAACGCACAGTAAAAACGGTTATTCAACACAGCCACTAAAATATTAGCCAAAATATTTATATGCCTAATGGTTAATACTCAAGAAATACCTTGCCCACCCCTGCCCTTATGAACAAATGGGTTTACCCAATAACAATAGGTAATAAAATCGTTAAAAGTTTATTGGGGTATGGTCCGTCAAAAGCCATAACGATATACTTTGAGACAGACTATACCTGAGTTTATTAGCAAATTTGCTATACGAGTGATGGTTGGTAAACTTAGTTTTCGGACTTGGTAGATATTATATTTTTATACTTTAAAACCACTAACTCATTAACCTCGTTTAAATTATTTAAAAATTAAAATTAGAGCTTAAATAAATTTTTCAGTTTTTTAAAACCCGCTTAACATTCCGAATAAAAATTACCCTGTTTTAAATCAATATAATTTTCCATTAAACAATAAAATTTATGGTCTTTGCGTATAAATCAAAAAACATGTTAACGTTCTTGTGATGAATTTTGATGTAATATTTTTATTTGTGTTTATATAGTAAACTATCAACTTATTTAAAAAAATACCTTCAACGTTTTTATGTCGTATGATTAAAGCGACCAAAATTAAATATGCCAAAGAATACACCCACGGTACGTTAGCATTTATAATCTAGTTAACAAGTTTAAAAACGTGTTAAATAAAGATAAAGCTCCTAAAAAAATTTACGATAGCTTATTCGATTTGGAATGATGTCTAGAAAAATCGGTAGCACGCAAAAAATTGCAAAAGTTATTAACAAATTAAGTTGCAAAAAAAGGCGTAGGGATGAGCGAGACCGGTCTTGGTCTTGCGGTCTGTAATGTAATTAAATAATATTTAAATTAATCACTTTGTTCTTTTATACAGTTTTCTAACAACGTAAGAGAAATTTAATAACGTTTCAAAATAAAGATGGCAAGACAGGTCTTGGGCTTGTCTTGGTCTTGCGCAAGACCAGAGAGACCAAGACCGACCTTCAAGACTCTTGCACTTCTGCAACTTTTTTTTAAATATTAAAATATTCAATATACAGAGGTATTTTATACAGAAATGACAAAAAATGTGGAAAGAACTTCCAAAAAAGGCGAATATTTATTGAGTAACAGGTTTCTTTAATAAAATAATAATTAAATGGTTACTTTGTTATTTTATACAGTTCTTTAACAACGATTATGAGTAAATTCAATAACATGTTTCAAAAATAATAGGATTGTGACTTAATTTCAAGTTATAGAAACTAAAAATAATTTTCATATCCCTATTGTTTCTTTTTAAATTATATCTATTTATGCCATTACAGGATGGATAAAAGTTTAAAAATCCCAAAAACATTTATTTTTGTTTCAACTGTAAAAGTGGCATTATTAGATTCTACTTTAAACTAAGATGTAAATGTAAAGGGAATCAATAATAAATATATTTTTCTGTTCATATTAAAAATAATTTTTTACAAAATGGATTTAAATATTATAGGTTTTAAAAAAAAGAAAACAATCTCTAAAAAAATTTAAAAAATGATCATTTTTATCACAATGAAAATTATATTTAATAACCATCTACGTTGACATGGTTTCTATATGACAGTTTAACAATTTTACAGCATAATATAGTGATTTTATTAAATGGATTTTTTGTCATAAATTTTAAATTTTAGGTTAAAAGCTAAAAATAAGAGAGTTTTCTTGAATTGCAGTGGATTCTTCGGAAAATTCTGGAATAGAAAAAAATTCACATTTTATGCCCCCCTTTTGCTACAATATTTTCATCTTCAGTTTTTTACCATAATGACCATAATGAACGGGTTTCGGAGATATCGAGCTTTGTCACAGTATTGAGCCACCTTGTATATGCAGAATGTTTATAAAGTATTTGTACAAACTTTGTGCGGCAAATGTTTGACTAATTTAAAGATAAAAAGTTCATATGAACCGAAAAGATTTCTGAATAACTTTTTTTTAATCAGAAGCCATTGTTTACATATTAAAATCATTTTGACGAAAATTTTATATCTGGTTAAAATTAAATTTTTTTTTTTGCTTACACAGTACATAGTTTTGTTTTTTTTTTAATTTTATAGGCTTCTTTAAAGAAAATTTAAATAATTCTTATCTCTAAAATGTTTCTACGTGCCACTAAATGTATAAAAACAGGTTGTGTCTCAATTCAACTAAAAATGAAGCATAAATAAATAAAACCCTACATTTAAAATAGGCTTTTTTAATCAAATAATTTAAATGTATGTGTATTGTTAAAATTGGCATATTTTATAATTGTAATGCAGAAAATATAGTTTCCATTTTTATTTATTTTTAAGTATTAAAAAAACATATTTTATTCAATATTACTTAGTTTAAATTATTACTACCAAAAAAAAGCAAGACCAGCAAGACTCTTGCAGCAAGACCAAGACCAAGACCAAGACCGGGTGGTGCAAGACCAAGACCCCCGGGCCTTCCCTTTTTGGGCCGCAAGACCAAGACCGGGGCCCGGCTTGCACACCCCAAACCAAGACCAAGACTAGCCTGATCTTGGTCTTGGTCTTGCTTTGCTCATCACTAAAAATAATAAGATTGTGACTCAATGATCAGACAAAGCTCGATATCCCCGAAACCGTTTATGAAAGAGAAAAATAGGGGTACAAAAATTATAGAAGCTGAAAATTACTTTTATATTCCAATTTTTTTCTTTAATTAGCTATCTAGTAATGCCACTTACAGGGTGGATCAGAAATTTCCACAATACAGAAAAACATTATTTTTGTTCCACACTGTAAGAAGTGGCACCATTAGATTGCTTCTTAAAACGAAGATATTAATGTTAAAAAGATTAATTAATAAGCAATATTATTTTCATGTCATACTTCTTATGTCTTTAAATGAATTTTAAATATCACTTCCGGTTTAGATGAAAAATTATATTTTAAAACCATCTACGTTGATATTGTTCCAAGACGGGGTTTAACAATTTTAAAACATAATATACAGGGGGTGTTTTTTTTAAAAAGGTTTTTTTGCCAATTTTATTTAGGTTAAAAGCTCGAAATAAGGAAGTTTTCTTAAGTGTCAGTGGATTTTTCGGAGAATTTTGCAATAGAAAATAGTTTCACATTTTACGCCTTTTCTTCTGTAATTTTTATATGTTCAGTTTTTCACCATCATGAACGGTTTCAGAGCTATCGAGTTTTGTCACACTACTGAGCCACCTTGTTTAAGCAGAATGTTTATAAAGTATTTGTGCCAACTTTGTACGGCAAATGTTTAACTAATTTAAGGATAAAAAGCTTATATGAACTAAAAAGATTTCTGAATGATTTTTTTTTAATCAGAAATTAATGAAATAAAAATGAAGCTCTATACATAAATTAAACCTCTACAATTAAAATATGCTTTTAAATCAAATAATTCAAATGTACGTGTAAGCTTAAAATCGGTATATTTTTAAATGTTAATGCAAAAAATATGGTCGCCATCTTTATTTATTTTTAAGTATTAAAAAAATATATTTTATTTAAGATAACTTAATTTAAATTATTACTACCAAAAAAAGCAAGACCAGCAAGACTCTTGCAGCAAGACCAAGACCAAGACTGGGTGGTGCAAGATCAAAACCAAGAACAAGACCTTTCTTTGGCTGACCAAGACCAAGACCAGGCTTGCCAGACCAAGACCAAGACTAGCCTGGTCTTGGTCTTGCTTTGCTCATCACTCAATATAGTTTTATAGGAATAAAAAAAGCTACTTAAAAAGGAAGAAAATTTTTAATAAAAACGTCACAGCTCCCGAAGTTTTATCTTCATTATTTATAATTTTAATTTAAAGCTGAAAATAGGGCTCCGCTCGGGGCCGCCTCCCAAAGCGAGTACGCCACGGAAAATAAGTTGTTTTGGGTATTAAATATTAATTAAAATTTTTAAAAATACTATGGTGTATTTTATATACTTAAAAAAATAAATTTTCGTTAAAAAAAGTTTTAAAGTCCATTGTTTAACAAAAAAGGCTATTATTAATTAATAAATTTTTCCCGATCTCCGTCTTCATTCCAGATAATAATAAATGTTTAAATAATTGCTTTATGAATTTTTCGCTTTCTGAAGCCGTTCTTATACATATACTTTAAAAGATTACGTTGCTAAAATTTTTAAAGATCGTGTATTTTGTTTATTATAATTTTTTGAAATTAACAAAAAATATATTTTTTTTTAAATTTTTGTAATTTTAAAAAAATTAAAATAAACAAATTCACACAATTTTAAAACTTTAGCAACGTGATCCAGTTTATTATATGTATAAAAAAGCCTCTAAGAAGCGAAAAATTTAAAGAGCATTTATTTAAACATTTTTTATTATCTGCAATAAAGACAGAGGTTGGTCCTATTTGTTAAAAATTTGACTTTAAAACTTTTTTAAAATGGGAATTTATTTATTTAAGTGTATAGAATACACCATTCATTAATATTTAATAGTCAAAACAAATTATTTTCCGTGACGTACTCCTTTGAGGGGCGTCGCGCGCATGCCTTGGCGGCCGCGCGGAGCCCTATTTTCAGCGTTAAATTAAAATTAAATTCATAAATAATGGAGATAGAACTCCGTCAGTAGGACTTTTTTATTGGAAATTTCCTTCTTTCCTAGGAGTTTTTTTTTAATTTCTTTACTATTAATACTTTCGGAGATATTAACAGAAAACAAAATGTTTTTTTTTCGGAATTTCAATCGTTAATAACTTTAGAATTTTTTGCATGCTAGAAAATCCTTCCGATCTATTTTTCTATCGCTCATATTTTTAGGAGCTTTATCTCTATTTAACACCTTTTTGAACTTGTTGACTAGACTTTTAGGCTTTAAGCCTTCGTGAACTGTACCAGCATAATAAAAAGAATCAAGTTTTCCGCTCCTTTAGAAAGATGATTGTAACTAAACCAAAATGCATCGCACTTAAGCATTACTTTATTCAACTAGAAATTCAGGCAAATTTACATTTAGCATAAACCTTATATGCAAAAATATATCCTAAAGCCAATACTTTGCAGGAATAATAACCTAAATTTTGTTTTCATCGTGCACAAACAATATCCCGTTAGGATTCTTTTTTATCGTGACCATTGACCCAAAGCGCCATTTGGTCAGTAAGCTAAGTCGTAGTTTACTAAAAGAAATAATTAGGACAAATAGAAACGACTAGCAGACTGTTTTGCACGTAAAGTTCTTTGAGCGCAGTGGACATAGGTATACAGGGTGTTCAAAAAATACACGGTCAAATTTTAGTAGGTGATTCCTCATTAAAAAATATTTAAAAAAATTCTATAAAAATGGCTCCGATTTTTTTTTGAGATACAGCGTGTTAAAATTCTTAGAAAAAAAATGCCTTTTCTTAAAATCTATCAGTGTTATTTCTAGTAATAAGGGCCTAATTAAAACCTAATTAAAAAAAAAAAAATTAAGTCCAGTGGCGTCCCAGGGGACACCCTATTAAAAATTATTGTGAAACAAATATACGCCACTGACTTTTTTTGCCCTTTTTATATTTTTACTTTTTTGTCTCATGATATGTTTTTTTCATTTGTTATCAAAAAAAAAATTAAAACCAATTCATTGCAAGTCTCTGGTCCCTTTCTCTGGCAACACTATAGCAAATTGAAATGCAATTTTAATTATTTTTTTAATGGGGTCCAGAGATTTAGTTTTTATTTCTTTTGCAAAGAAATATGGAAAAAAATATTAGAAGACCACAAAGCTATATTTTAAGTTGGTTAATTTAAAAAATATATAAAAATTTCAAACAAGTCAGTGACGTATATTTTTTTCATGTTTAAATATGATTAGGTGCCCTAAACGCCATTGAACTTGAATTTTTTAAATTAAATTAGGCATAAATTAGGCCCCTATTAATAAAATAACATTGAAAAATCTTAAGAAAATCGGATACAGGGTATTTAAGATAATTATTTTTTTTTAAGTTTAACACCCTATACTTTAGAAACCATGCATTTTCGAACCCAAATTTATAAAAACTTTTAGAATATTGTCAATTTATTACAAATTAACAATTATTTTTATTAACCCCGAACTGCTCCGGTATCTTATTAAAAACAGAAATGGTCTGGGGGGCGTAATTACATACTATCAAAGATAATACAAATACGAATAGAGGTTCATTTAAATGGGGCGTTTTGAATCAGTTCGGGGATATCAATGCTTCCGTAAATGCGAATAAAAAATTAATCGGAAACCCCCCGCCCCAGCGAAAAAAAAACCTGCGACATTGCCAATGTCTGTCGCTTGTACCTTATTCGGAACAAAGGGGCAAAAAACGGGCGGCAAAAGGGGGTTGTGAATTTTCAGTCGCGTTTAAAACACGCCATAGTTATTGCCGGCAACACTGTTTAACTTTCGTTAAAAAGGTAGGGGCGAAAATTTTCGATGGACAGCGGCTCGCGTTTGCCAAAGTCCATTAGGGGTATCAAAAAAATAGCATTGAATGGTTCATCTTATCCGTAGTAGTATTATTTTTGGGGTACTATATATTACTCAGAGCACCGGCGTTAGAGGTTACCTGGGGTCGCAGTATAGATTGTAGTCACGAATATGCGCGAATTTTCACTTTATAATAGCTGTTTTCGGGTTGGGAAATTACTGTTTTGGGGAAGTCCGGCGCTTGCGCAGTTCAAAATTGCCTGTTCGGGTTTTAAAGAACTGTTCTCGGATTTTTTAATTTGAGTTCGCTTTTTTAGACTACTTTGGGGAAAGTTCTAGAACCGTCCATATCGGTGGTTTTATGATTGCGTTCGAGATTTTCAAATGTGATAATCCTGGAACTGTCAGAGAACAATTCAAAGTATTGAGCTACCGCGCAAAAGTTTGGGCAGTTCTCGGATAGTTCAAGAATCGTTCGTAAAACGAAACCCGAAAAAAGCTAATATACTACAGTCCAGACCGGCGCTTAAAAATATTAAATAAAATGCTGTATAGCATGTTGTATCACTATGAAAATGTGTTGAAATTCTTTGGATGGGTACTTACAAAGGTATTTAAATGGGGGTTTTATTGCCTGCATAAAATCCTCAGACAGATTTGTTTTGTTTAATGTCCTGAACTATTATAAATTTTTGTATTGATACAATACCTGCTTTAACCTTACTCCCTTATAACTTTATAATAACAAAAAGCATAAGCATAATAACGTTTTGACAGATAAGTACTAAATCACGAGGGAGTTATTTCAGAGGTACGTAGAGGGAAGTATTGTCAGACTTCTCAAATGAAGGTTGTATCACAGTTGTATATTTTAAATTCTTAGAATTAAAGTGTTCAAATTAAACCAGTTTAAAAATATTAAATACCAAAATAATTTAATATTTTTAATTATTACAAAAAAATACACTTTTTATAAATACGTGATGTACTTATTATATCGTGCTTAAAATAAAAGAAAATAAACTCATATAAATAAAACAACATTAAGCTTTAAAAACGGCATAATTAGTGAGATTTAGTACTATGTCTATTAACAAGGACCGCTTCACTTAAGGATCTTGAGGCTTTGTTTCCTATTAAGATTTTCATTTTTGGCGGGCCTTCCAGCCTGAATCCTTTTGGAACCAGACGTGAGGCCAGGTCCATAATATTTCAAAAATTTTGGCTACGTAGATATAATTATTAAAAGTAATGTCATAATAGAAATACATTATGAAGTATGACCGATCAATTTGGCAACAAAACAGTTTAACAAAGATAAATATTAATAACTACGGCGTTGTGAATTACTCAAATCAATATTATATATTTTTTATTTTAGTTATGATAACAATGGACTTGATAGATAGGGCACCATAAAAAAGTTTTAAAAAACAATAAATAATAATATTGTTAAGATTTCATAATAATCCAACACATTTTCACACTATTAAAACATGCATACATAGCATTTTACATAACATTTTTAGCCGCCGCTCTGGGCCGTGGTATATTATGAAGCGAAAATTTGCGCGTATTGGTCACTACAATCTATACTTCGATTCAGAGCAACCTCTGTCGCCGTTGCTCTGAGTAATAGTATAGTATGTAATTACGCGTCCGGGGTACGTTTTTACTTACTATTATTATCATGGACATAACTGAACCAGCTTTTTAAAAATAAATTAACTTTATTTTGTAAAAACTATACGTCAAAGAAAACCTAAGGAATAATAAAAATTGATAGTAATCAACACTATTTTTTAACAAATCTTGAAAGAGCAAAAACAATATCTGAAACATATATTATTTTTGGAAAAGGGGTTTTAAATAACAAAAACAACATATTAACCGAAATATTAAATATATTACAGCAAACGTCAAATTTTAGTGTTTTGAGTTGCAAATTTTGCATATTGGATATGTACCTCTTTTACAACAATAATAATGTTTCACAATATAGAATGTGGTAAAATAAAACATGTTTTGGTAATGTCACTTAAGTTTACTTTATTACTTGCAATATTGTCGTCAAATATTGACCCCTCCGAATTTGGATTATGTTTTGATTAATTTTTATAGTTCTCCGACACATCAACTGTCGGTGACTCAGACCTATATTCACTGAACGCATTCTAGTTTATTGTGTTGCTGTTATCAAATGCTTATTGGAAGATTTTTAGTTTGTGAAATGCTGTCTAATGTTCTGAAAGTTTCACCTATACAAAATTTATTACATTTACAAGTAAGCTTATAAATATCATTTTTTGTGTATTTGTTTATAGTGTATGGTTTTGTTTTTGTAACTTAAAATCTAATAGTCTTTTATATTGTAATGATGATACGAATAATAAATGTATTACCTGTTTATTCAATAAAATTTGTTAGGCCGTAAATGTATGGTAAAAATAAATTTGTTATAGGTCTATTTAGATTAAGTTTTATTTTTTTTTAATTTAAATTGGAGAAAGCAATAATTTCACGGACGTATATAAAGTGGGGGTTAGGTCTGACCCCCTCATTCATATCCATCTTATTACCTGTCCAACAGAAAAAAATTACATGCACCGCGCCGATTGTAGAAAACGATAGTTGCTTAGTCCGCCGCAGTGCGGGGAGCCAGAGAATGGACACTCCCCCCGCCCCCGCCGCCCGCGCTTTTGCGGCGCGCACCAAACCAAGCTAGTCTAGTCTATTTTGTCTCTTTGCGTTTCGCAATTGTTATAATACAGAAAGAGGTGTCGCTTTTAAAAAGTATAAAACGAACAAATCAGGTATCTCTCATGAGTTTTTTTTTTCTAAGAAAAAGAGACCAAAGCCCAATGAACTTTTCTCAAAAGACAATGTGGACCTTCGTAACTTTTATTGCCTCTGCCCTTGGATGTTTTGATTTGTAATGGTCCAGCGAAGTCAACTCCAGAGTGGGAAAATGGTTGTGATGGTGTAACTGGTGTTGTCGGAAGTTGTCCCATTAATTGCTCAGCTGTCTGGGCCTTGAATCGAATACACTTTATGTATTTTCCAATGTTGGTTTTTACTGTTCTTTTCCCATTGACGATCCAGTACATTTGCCGAATGTATGCTAATGTTAGCTGTTTTCCGCCGTGTAGGGTTTTCCAATGAGCATCATTAATAACCAATGTGCTAAGGTGACTATGAGAATGCAAAATTGCAGGGTGTTTGGAGTTAAATGACAGATGCGATTTCTGCAGCCTTCCCCCGACACGAAGAATCCCATCAGCATCTACGAATCGATTAAGATTGAGTATCTTACCAGCTTGGGAACTTGCTTTTTCTAGTAGAGCATCAATTTCCTCTTTGGTGACCTTCCTTGTCAAAGCTATAGCTACGTCCGAGAACGATTTATATAATCGAGAGGATAATTATTTGAAATATCAGACTTATTGGTGTTTTTAATTATTTGAAACTAATATTTTATTAAACTCAATACAATTTTGTTTAAATTAAAACTAAAGTTCATTAAGATGATAAATTCTATCTGTTGTTTTAACGACCTACCATTTAGTCAGATTAATATTTCTATACTGTTATAATATTATGTTTCGCTTTTCCAGAAAAAAATTCTTAAAAAATACTAAATACACATTAAAAACCACTAACCACCGCTAACCCATACAGTAGCCTCAGGTACCCATTTGCCTGTTAAAATATCATACTTATCTTGGTGTTTTTAATTGATAAGTTTATACTAAGATGCAATACCCAGCAAATAAAAAATTAAATTTAAAAGCACTTAAATGGACTTTTACAATATGGTTTAGAAACTTTCTTCTTAAGAATTAACGATAAGAATAAAATTTAAACCAAGAATAAATAATAAACAAATTTAAATTTTAGTGAATATAGAGGGCTAAAAGTTATTGAAGGTTTTAAATGGGTATTTTTTTAAGGCATACCCGTGGAAAAAATTTGAAAATTATTTTTTTTTATATTTGGATTTTATCTGCAAATTTTAAGTGCTTTGAGATTTTAGTAAATAAATAAAATAAAAGATTTATAATAAAAAAATCCATTAATAAAAAATATATTTTTTCCCATTATGGATGAAATTTTTTTATCAAAATTACATTTTCGTTTATATCTCCTTTATTATTTATCATATCAAAAATGTTTATTACGGTTTTTTTTATAGACAATTCAAAAAGCTCTATTTTTTGTTTCATAAAATATTTTGTATGTCTTATAGTTTATATAGTCGAAGTTCAAACATTCCGTGATAGCAGGTTTCTAGCAGTAAATGTACCGTATCGATTTTTGGATTTTTTCGATTCTTGCTGTTTGACCTCCAATTTCAACTTCAGATTTGTGTTCAGCGAAAAAAAAACCTGAAATTCTTAGTCCACCCAGCACATACCATTTTTTTTTGTTGGCCTGTGTAATAAATCCTATTAATTATGAAGCTCTTTGGAAAAATAAAATAATTTATTTTATATTTATTTCTTTAAGCCAGAATACATTATGTGATATAGATAATTACGTCCTTTTTTTGTTTAAAAGTTGCTGCCAAAAATAAAGTTACTAAATAATTCTTTAAAAACTTTTCAAGATCAGCAAAAGCCGGGCGCGTCGGTAGCCAGAGGGTTCTTGTCCCGTTCCGCAACTTGTGTGTACAAGAATGCGCGCCTGTTATGATTCACACCGACCGGAAATTCTTTCACATTCTTTTATGTCTGGAATATCAGCAGTCGGACGGAGACAATATATCATAAGTACAGTTAGAGACGAATCAGTATCTCTTTAAGATAATTAATTTAATGATTGAAAATACATAGAGATTCTTTCCAGTTGCCGATGACTTTGCTAAACATCTGCTGGCATACTAATCATACTTAGAAATAAGTTATTAAAAATAAATTGCTAAATGTACTCTTATCCTTTGAATAATAAGCATAACTTATTTATTCTTTTATTTCTGGTTGAGCGTTATTTTTTTACCTATGCAACTACTTGTGTTTAAAGAGTAATAGTTTATTTGTTTTAATTGTAAATTAGCAATCAGGTGGCTATTTATATTGGTGTGGTTATTATCTTGGTTTATTAGCATATTTACTATAACTGTCATGGCTGATAAAATAAAAAAAAGCTGTTGATCGAACAGAACTCAGGACTTTTGAATTTGGGAAAATAAAAATCCTTTTTACCTAACCATTTTTTATGTTAATCAGACGCGCTCATGGGAAAACATGTGGCCTTAAACCAAACATGGTTTTTTGGTTATACACCATGGTGGTAAGGCCTATGATAACATACGCATCACTGGTATGCTGAACAAAAATGCGACAAAGAACTGCTGTTACAGAACTGGCCAAGGTACAGAGACTTGCTTGCTTAGCTATAACAGGAGCAATTAAAACAACCCCAAGAGCAGCCATGGAGTGTCTCCTAAACCTTCCACCACTTAACCTCATATTGATGGAGAGCCCAGAATGAGCTACTTCCGACTGCAACAGAAACCAACTGGTGTCTACGCTAGTTTGGGACACAACAACATAAAAAGTCAGGTTGGCGGCAACATCCTGGACGAGAGAACAGACCAGATGATTCCCCAATACTATTTTAACAAAAAATTTAAGGTTAAAATTCCAGATCAAAGTGAGTGGGGGCAACCCGATCTCCCCGGCACGGTTGGAGACATCATCTGGTATACGGAGCTGGACCGGGCGTGTACAGTGAAATGAGGATTAACAATTCTTCATTACACTAGGAACACACAGTCTTGTATTTCAGACGGAAATATATGCTTTACTGCAACTGCAAAAGAAAATCGGAATGCTTATAAAAACAAGCGGATCTGCATAATAACAGACAGCCAAGCATTACTGGGGGCACTAGTAAACCCCAAGGTAACGTCTAAGCTGACATGGGAATGCCAAAAAGAACTGGAGGTCCTGGGAGAACGCAACAGAGTAAATATCTTGTGGTTACCAGGACATTCGGGAATAGAAGGCAACGAAAAAGCGAATAAGCTAGCGAGACAAGGATCATACACACCATACTTTTAACCAGAACCTGCCCTTGGAGTGACCAACACCACAGCACGAGGACAAACGAGGAAATGGATCCGAAACAAACATGAGGAATACTGGGGAAACCTCAGCAGGCCCATCCAAAAGAACGAAGAAAGAACTACTCAGACAAAGGGTTGCTAACAGGGCACGATAACCTAAGAAGACATCTACACAAGACAGGCTCATACAATGGGGACCCAAATTGCAGGATGTGCGACAAGAGGGAAGAAACAGCCTACCATATCCTGTGCGAATGTAAAGAATTGAATCACAAAAAACAGGCATTATTTGGGCAACCAGAAATGAGTTTACAAGAATATGTCAACCAGCCAGTCTCGGGGTTGTACAGACTTGTGGGAGAAACAAGACTAATGGGAGGATTGGTAAAAGATAATGGGAGATTAGGCACAAAAAGCCCAAGAACAGAAAGACCTAACCAGAAGTAACCATGACCGACCAGAACTAAAAGCTTAATAACAGAGTCTTTGCAAATAGTGAAAACATTAGCACTGCATTTATTATGTGTGCACGTCCTAAAAGTTTTATCACTTTTTTAAACATTTTTTTTAATTACTTACGTAGGCTTAAAAATCCTTTTTTTATTAAAATTAATCATGGCTTATATAAATATAAACAGAATTCACCTAATTGAATATATTTACTACAAAATTTTAAAAATTACAAATTTTAAAGGACTCTGTACTAATAAAAACGCTAGAAAAATATATTTAATTAACAGTTTATTATGTTTTATTCCTTTTATTAACTAAAAATAAAAAAGGATCAATAAACCTGTAACAATGTTTAGTTTTTGGTTATGTTTTTGTTAAATTTTGAATACACTAAGACAGTTTTTATGGAAAAAAATTGAATATTTTTGAAATGGATTTAAAATGCCACGGTTGTAGATAAAATAGTGTATTGTCGCATCCACTTAGCGTAGTTGTCCAGTTCGTAAAGTGGAAGCAGATAGTGAAATAATATTTTATTTTACTATCTGGACAATTTTTATGTCGAGTTTATAAAATGAATATGTCATTTTTTCCACTTGGAAAAGCGAGACTATATTACACCATTTGGACACAAAAATCATCCAGTTCCTGTACTGTAAATTTGGCATTTGTCCACTTAGTGAATCAGTCAAATATACAGTAATACCGTCTCGTTTCACGAATGTGGAAAAATGATATATCTATATCATGAACTGGACAAAAATATTGTCCAAATGGTGGAGCGTTAAAAACCTAGTGACCGCACTTATTAAATAATATATTATTCGACGGTTTGGAACATACTATAAAATGCCTGTCAGATTCACACACTACGAGACTCATCATCGGTAGTAAAATATCTGTATACACCGTTTGTCTCCTGCTCCAGATACTTTTACTAAATAAAGAATTTCAGTTTTAAATAAGTTATAATTGATTTATCGCAGTATTGATACCATGTTAGAAGTCTTTAAATTACTGCATTTATTTCATAATATATAAAAAAAGTCATAAAGGATAATAAATGGAGTTACATATAAAGCGACTAGTTTGTCGTTTTTTTTTATATGCTCTATGCTCAAAACTCTTACTGTGTTGCCTATAATAATTAGCATTGAAAGTTAATTAATTCATTAGTTAATATAGCTACGGTAATATTTTTTACCTTTTGCCTTAAGTCGGTGTGTCATGGTCACATTTTTGATAACATTTCTATAACAGTTATCACTTAAAAACTATTGGAGATACATCACTAACCGAAACGTTGTGCAACAAATAACAAGTAAAGACAATGGAAGTCTAAAGCTAAGTTTCCACCGGAGGAACAAATAGCAACATTAAGCAACATTTTTGTTGCCTTGTGTTTCTTCTTGTTTGTGAATTTAGGAACTTGAAGGCAACAAATGTAAACTTGATGACAGAACTTTTAATGTTTCTGGTAACTGAGGAAGAGCAACTTTTTTAGTTAGTGTTTCCACCGCGGTTGATAAACATGGATCAAGATGATGAAAAAGCGGCAGCAGTGGCGGCCTATATAGTGTTGTCGGCAAAAAAGAAAAAAGAAAGCACAAATATTGGGTGAAACCAAGTCTCCATGATAGAAGTGAAAATGGTGCATCACCTACCAATGCATTAAAAAGTTGCAGTATCTGTTTCCACTCAAAAACAATATGTTTCTGTTCCCTGTTGTTGCCGAATTTCTTTTGAAGTTTACCGCTAAAACTTTGGGAAAACCAGCAACAATCGTAAACATGCAACAGTTGTTGCCGAAACAAGAAGGAACACTTAGAAACTTTGAGGAACTTTGGGAAACCTTTCTGAGCAACAAGCAACAGAAACACAAAAGTTCCTTCATGTTCCTCCGGTGGAAATGTAACTTAAGATTTTAGTGTTATTGAAATTATAACATTGTCTAACCTTTTCAAGGAAACGTTAATAAATGTTAGTTTTTTTGTACCAGCTTAAGCTGAATAAAGAAGACATTTTTCCTATTGAGGTAGCATTAACATTTAATGTTCAATACCTAAAACTTCTTTTTTTTGTATCTTTTGTAAAAATTTGGAGTACCTTACGAATATTTTGCACATTTGTAGAAATTCCATTCTTTTTTAGAAATTTTAACAATTTTTAAAATAAAAATTGTGTCCTATTATTCACTAAAACATTTGGAATATTAGAAGTAGCACGTATCCTTTTTTTAAATAAAAATGGTTGTATCAGTTACAGAAACATTTACAGTATCGTAAGTAACAATAAGAAGATTCAATACGAAAAATGCAAGAATTTTCAAGGTTTGTAGAAAATTTCTGTTTGTTCCAAAAAGCTTGCATTTTTTTGGAATTTTTTTGATGCCCAAGTAACGAACGAATATATGTGACCGAATCTATGATTCTTGGTCACTGGAAATTTGATCTTTAGTATTTGTAGCTAAAAATGTATTGTTTTTTGTTTGGTAAATAGGTACATTAGAAAGAAGATTAATTTGGAGCATTTTAATAAATAATATAAAAATTTGTTCGAAAAATAAGTTTTTAAAATAATTTATTTAAAATAAGAATTTCTTTTAAACTTTTTGTAAAAACTTCTTGTTTAAAATTCCTAAAAAGCAAAAATACCATTTCTAAGAGACATTTGTTCTTGACAATGCGTAAGCTTTCCTAACAATATAATTTGGTTTTGATAGGGTAAAATTTAATAAAATATTATTTAAATTTGGGTATTTCTCGAAAAATATTTTCTACGTCCTAATTCACTGTAAAATAAATTAAATATTTAAAAAGTCACTATGATCACTACATAGGTATAACACAGCCTAAAAAAAGTTAAAGGTCCGAAAGACTTGACCATGGTATTATCTTTAAGTTTTGAAGTCTTTAAATCAAATTTCAATCCGGGGTCAGTTTGACCCCCATCGGGTAATTTGGATCCAGCGACCCAAAAAACATATGGATGACATTTTAAGGTCAAATCGCAACCAAATTTAATGGGGTCAAACTGACAACGGATTCGTATTTAGCGACCTCAAAAACATAGGTATGCACTGTTCAAATTTGGTTGCGAATAATTTTGCAGGTTTGACCTTGAAATACCCTTGACCCTGACCTGATAAAAATACCATGGTCCAGTCTTTCGGACCTTCGTGTTTTTGTGAGGCTGTGTAATTTTGCATATTTTACCGTAAAATATCTCCTAACCATAACCCGATGGGGTCAAACTGATCACATATCCGTATTCAGCGACCTCAAAAACATAAGTATACACTGTGTTCAAATTTGGTTGTAATTAATTTTGCAGTTTTAACCTTAAAATGCTCTTGACTCTGACCCCGGATTCGGATTTAGCGACCCCAAAAACATAAAGATACCATGATTGAGTCTTTCGAAACTTTTTTTTGTAGGGCTGTGTAATTAATAATATTTATCATAAAAAAAGTGAATACGGTTTGTTTTATAACTTTATGATTTAGAGCAGTTTAAACTAAACTAGTTAAATTTTGTTCCTTATTTACATATAAAGCACTTATTTTTATGCCTTGGAATTTTTCCTTTTGTTTATGTAAACAAGTAAACAGACATAAGCCAGCGAATTTTGTTGGCCGCCGTTATGCTCCTTTAAAAAGACTATATTTGGCAATATTAGTACACATCCAAGCTTCAAATCGGTCTGTCTCAAAAAGTTAACGCAGTGCGCTATTGACAGTAACAAACCAGTGTTGCAAAATATCCATAACGTAAAACCAATTGTACTGACTGGTTTATACTGTATAATAAAAATAAGAGCGTCTTTAAGTAATATCAATAATAATACTACTACGGATAAGATAAACCATTCAATGCTATATTTTTGATGCCCCTAATGGACTTTCGCTAACGCGAGCCGATGTCCATCGAGAGATTTTTGCGCTACACATTTCAATCAACGAAAGTTAAACAGTGTTGCCGGCAGGCCTTTACTATTGGCGTGGCTACTTCGTATTCCGAATTAGGTACAAGCGACAGACATTGGCAACGTCGCACATGGTTTCGTACCTCGTTTCGCTGGGGCAGGGGTTACCGCCTTAATTTTATTCGCATTTATGGAAGCATTGATATCTCCTAACTGATTCAGAGCGCCCCATTTAAACGAACCATCTATTCGTAGTAGTATTATCTTTGGTAATATGTCTATAGTGCCCTGGGTTTCAAAAACTGTTTGCCGTTTTCGTAGTTTTTACTGACCTTGTATACTACCATCAACGCCGGTTCTTACAGGTCAATAAAGTTTATTTATTTATTTAGGTCAAGCTAACATGTTAAAGATAGTGCAAAAAGGCCCATAAGCAATCAAAATGGCTCACGACATTAATGGAAACTGTTATTAAATTGAGTTTTGGGCTCACGAAAATCAGTTATGGTTTATTAGGTACCCGATCAAGCAAAACTAATGGTTTTTCAAGCCAAATTGGTACATGGAATATTGCTGTAATATTTATGTATTGTACCGGATGTCCCACGGTGTTTTGATTACGCAAATTTTATGTACATGACCTTTGGGTACCATTTTTGGTGAATTCCAATTACCGCATTTCAATACTTGTAATAACAAATTGTTGTAGTAAGAAACGTAAGGTTGACTTAACAATTTGTACAGACTGTCTGAGAAAATGTGGAAAATCTTCCGGATATGAATAAAAACACATGTTATAAATACTACAAGTTTTTATAAACATTTCCTGCACATTATTGGCTCATAAAGAACTTCAATAGAATCAAGTATTTTGGACATATTTATTAAACCACGACCGATTAGCAGGTGGGTAAAGGTCGCCTCTAATTTGAAACCCGTACTGTCTTAAAACATAACATGGGCAGCAACATTTGATTAAACAATTGATGTTTGAAAGAAACATAAAACATATCATAAACTTATAAAGGCCTTATTAAGGAGTTACATGTTAACTTCAACAGTTATTTTAAAAGTTATTAACAATTTAAAAATATTGCAAAAAAAGGTTTTGTAAAAAAAATTTTGGAAAATTATTGGATTTTAACTTACAAAAATTAAAATTAATTGTCTCTTTAGGACACAATACTTTCTTAATACAACTTTCGCTCCAAATATGATGAAAACATCTTTCAGGCAAAAAAATAAATTTTCAGATTTTGGCCCTTGCTTATAAAAAAAGCTGGATGATCTGACAGTAACCTGGACATGTATTTTTTATTAATTATATCTTTCTATGCCTTAACACTTTCAGATACCTATAATATTGTTACCCTTGTAAGCGATCATTTCGTTTTTTCTACACTGAACTTATCCCAATTATTTAAGTTTTGGCTTTAAATTAATACAAAACTTTAATTGATTTTTTATTTGTAAATTATTTACACCATAAAACAATGGGGTACCCCACTTTTAGAAAGCACCAAAAATTTGTAAACCTAATATACCATTACGTTCTATAATTAGCTATATCCGGTGTTTTTCACATGTGGGGACTACATAAGCGACCTGACAGATTGAATATAAACTGAGTATAATATTACATGTCCAACAAAATACTGAACTTATGTAGCTTATTAAATCTTAATCTAACTCAACAGCAGATTGTTTATATTATTTATTCCTACTATCCCAGTTAGCAAGTTTAAATCTGCTCTACCTCATCAGTAATATTATTTACCATCTACTTTAACCCATTTTGACACGAGCATCAGAGCCGGATTTTCACCTAGGCCTACAAGGCCCCAGGCTAGGGGCCCAGCTGGGTGTCCCAATCACAGTGTTGGGACCTGCATAAAACCTGCTCAAAAGCCTGTCTTGCCTTGCCTTATCAAAAAACTTTATCTTTATTTATTTGTCTTTTGGGTGAAGATGTAGGCTGCACAAAATGCTACTTTTCTGCACTAGTGCAGAAAATATAATTCTCTTTTAGGACTTAGATAATTTTAAGACTAAGCTGTAGCGCGATAGCCACACGCACATAAAACTTTGCAGAATAAACTTGTCGAGTCTTTTTTTGCTATTTAATTTATTTGACTTTCGAGCATGAAAAAAGAAAAAAAAATCAACTAATATTTTATAATTGACTTTAATTATTATAAATAAAGACATAAGAAATAATGCCTTCTAGTGTATTACGTAGTTGTATAAATAATAAATGGTATATGTCCCGGAAGCAGAAGATGGTCAGGAATCTGGATACGCTCTTGGCAACACTCAAAACGAGATCGGACGAACGACAGCGACGTTGGTATATAATCATGACTAAGATAAAACCTGCCAAATATTTTTTAATCTCTGTGGACTCTACTCCGGACATTTCTTACGTAGATCAACTTTCTATTCTGAAAGAGATGTCCTGTCGAACGATTTTTGAAATTCATTTCAAGTTGTGGCCATTAAACAGAAGACCTGGCTAAAATCGTCCTAGAGACATTGAAAGGACCCGAATTGAATATTTCCGATTATTGGGGGCAGTCTTACGACAATATGTCGGTTGTGTATTCTGACCTTCAAACGAGAATAAAACAAGTGAACCCTTTGTTAGATTTCGTTCCCTGTTCTGCTCATTTGCTAAATGTTGTTGGAACATGTGCGGCCAAGTCTTTTCAAGCTGTTAAATCTTTCTTCGGTATTTTGCAATCATTTTACAATTTTATTTTTGACATTAAGACACAGATTGGAAATTTTGCTGTCAAAACTGAAATCAAATTCAACAGTCTAAAAGGGTCTTTTTCAGACAAGATGGTTTGCTTGAGCTGACGCCTGCCGAAGTCTATGTTCTTCCTGGGATGAGATTATGGTCGCACTACAGATAATTTCCAATGATTCAAATGAAAAACCTTCTACGCGTTTGGAAGCTTTTTTTTAAGGTGCCATACTCTATGCAGAGTGTAGGCGCCCTCTCGCAAATATCTGTGTTGCGTACTTACACAGATATGAGGGATCACCGGCTTAACGTGCCTTCCGAAGCACATGCGAGAGGGTTTACTAGGCAGAAATACTACACAGTGGTTTGCCATTGCCTTCTGTAAGGTAACGAGGTATGAAAAAGTCCAATGGACAATGCGGCAATCGAAACCGGGTGCGTAATTACATACTATACTATTACTCAGAGCAACGGCGACATCGCAGTATAGATTGTAGTGACCAATACGCGCAAATTTTCGCTTCATAATATACTACGGCCCAGAGCGGCGGTTAACAATGTTTTGTAAAATGCTATGTATGCGTGTTTTAATAGTGTGAAATGTGTTGGATTATTATGAACTCTTAATAATATTATTCTTTATTGTTTTAAAAACTTTTTTATGGTACCATTGTTATCATAACTAAAATAAATATATTGATATTTATCTTTGTTGATCGGTCATACTTCATAATGTATTTCTATTATGACATTATTTTTAATAATTATTATATCTACGTAGCCAAACTTTTTCAAATATTATTGAAATGGTTAAAAATAACATATCACCAGACTCAACAAACATTATCGTCCGACTAAATAAATGTCTTAAAAATTAAAATCCTACAGAACTATTACATGCATTTGCTAATATAGAAAATATTCGGCGTGGAAAAAAATTACGTTCAACCGACATCAATTAGTAGGCGCACATAAAGACCTGGGCTTACGTCTGGTTGCAAAAGAATTCAAGATGGAAGGCCCGCCAAAAATGAAAATCTTAATAGAGAAACCAAAGCCCAAGATCCTTAAGTGAAGCGGTCCTTCTAATAGACATATTGCTAAATTTCACTAATGTATAGGTATTTTATTTTATTCTGTTTTATCTTCATAATTTTATTTTATATCAACTATGCCCATTTTTTAAGTTAATTTTTTTAATATGATTTATTTTTTTTTTTTAAGACGATAAATAAGTACATTAAGATTTATAAAAGTCTTTTTTTTAAATTAGAAAAATTAAATACTAAATAAACGGGGTTTATTTTACTTTAATTTAGGGGAATTTTTAAAAATACAACTTTTTTAAAACCCATTTGAGAACTCGACAATACCCCTTACGTACCCTAAAAAAAATCCTGATGTAGTACATCTGTCAAAAAATTATTATTTAGTTTTTTTTTTAAAAATTATAAGGAGTGGTTGGGTATTTACTACAATAGGGTTATAATAGTTCAAGACATTAAACAAAAAAATTTCTGAGGATTTTGCGGAAAAAAACCCCCCTTTAAATATTTTAGTACATCCAAGAATTTCAAAATTTTCTTAGTGATACAACATGCTATCGTATTATATAATACTTTTAAGCGCCGCTCTGGGCTGTAGTATATTATGAATTGAAAATTCGCGCGTATTCGTTACTACAATCTATACTGCGACTCACAGCAACCTCGCCGGTGCTCTGAGTAATAGTATAGTATGTAATTACGCAACCCGGGTCTCATGGCTGAGAGGCTGGTACGTTGCCACTACACCAGCTCGCCCGGAAGCTTTAGGTTTTCTTAATTCATTAGACTTGATGGAAACTTGCATTTTGACACTTTTTTGGATGGAATGACATCTTGGAAAAGTTCAACAAAGTGAACAAGACTCTTCAATCTGTCAACATTGACCTGGGCACTGTCTCCGAACTGTATCAATCTTTGATAACGTATCTAGAAGACTTAAGGAAACTCAGTACCTTTAATCTTTATGAGTCGAAAGCTGTTGAAAAATCAGGTGAAAATAACTATGCATATGACATGAAGAGGAAACGTAAGCGTAAAGTCCAGTTTGACGAAGTCAAGGGAGACAAGACCAAACTCTCTCGCAATAACCAAGTTATAAAGCTATGGTCACTAAAGTGTGCAAATATTTGCAAGAAAAAGGATTTTTGAATATTTATCCAAACGTAGGAATTGCGCTCCGAATACTATTGTGTACATCAGCGTCAAACTGCTCAGCAGATAAAGAGAGTAAAGAATTACTTAAGAAATGCCATGGAAGAGAACGGACTAAATTTACTCTTTGTAATGTATATAGAGTCAGCAATAATGCAGTTCATTGATTATGACTAATGTCATTCGTACTTTTGCTCAAAAGAAAGCTCGACTTATGATTCTATTAACATAGATTAACGTAGCTATAGTAACTTTTGATGTTTATTAAAGTAATTAAAGTCGACCAATTGGTTTTGTACTACAGCATTTACAATAATTTTCTGAACCAAAATGAAATGATTTCGTGATGAAGGGGAGTCCTCAAATGCCAAGTGCTTAAGGGACCGGGCACTCTAAGTCTGGGCCTGATAAGCATGCGACCTTTCTGGTAACGCTAAAAGTAATTCATCCGCTACTCTCTTTGGCTATTGCTTGTTTTGGTTTATTGCCCAGATAAGCTCTAATTGATAGAATTATTGTAAGAAATTTAAATTTAAGGAACATTTAAAAATATAAAATACTTAATCTTTATTTAATTAGGAATTTTACCTTAAATACAAAGGAAAAATTGGTGTAGCAAAAAAAAGGTTTGTGATATTTTTTAAATTTTTTCTTATGTGTTAAAATCTATAAGAAATTGTATTCTATGCAGTTTTTTGCATGCAGATGTGTGAAATAACAGCTAATTAATTATCTTTTTAAAGTAGGTATGCATTCTTAAATTAAAATTTAAAGAACTAAATATTTTAAAGCAGAGTTGTAAAAATGCATATGAGATCACATTTTATTATGTTATATTCTACCGATATGAAAAAATATATTTTTGTAGAATCATAAGTGATACAAAACAAGTAAATAGGTCAAACAGTGCACGTTTATGACAGAAATAATAGTACTAAATATTATTTATATATATTAAAAAATTAAAATTAAATGTTATAAAAATATTTATCTATTTAAATACGTGTACTACATTTCACGAGATAATTCTAACGTCAACATAGGTCGATTAAAGCACACTTACTTTAATTTAAACTTGCTTAATTATTAATTGTAGAGAACTAACAATATTTTTTTTGGCATACTTTGTTTACTAAAAATATAAATCACTATACCATTAAAAACGCCTTTTTATAGTATCTAATCATATCCTTTAAGAACTGAAGGAAAACCAAAATTTCTTAATAAAGTTTTGACGCCCTCTACTGGTTAAGAGACGCAAATCCAGATATAACCAAGTTGACTTAATTTAGCTTATTTTAACCTAAATTAAAATAAATTAAATACCATAAGCGGTATTAGCTCTTTAAAACATAAAAAATGATTAGGCATCCTTTAATATTAAAAATTTAACATTTTATGAGATATTTGACTTAGGAAAAGAACTAGAATTGTGCCAATAACTTAGAAGATATTAAGTAATATAGTTTTTCAATAGTTTTTTATTTGGAAAATTTTAGGACTAAAAAAAAAAACATTTAAGAAAGTTTTAAAAACTTCATTTTTTTTTTTTTAAGAGGGGAGATATCAGGGAGGGCCCTTTTTTGGCCCGTTGGGGCTTTTTTAAGGGGGGATTTTCCCCCCGCCCGCCGCCCATCCTACTGATTTAAAGTAGGTGAGAACGTCGCCGAAGGGAATCTTTTTTCGGGAAAGGGAAAGCCAATACCGCCAGCAGGGGTTTTTTTGGACGAGAGTGCAGGGCAATCCAAAGGATGGCTCCACCGTCTCCCCCTTATTTACAACCTCTACATAGAGGCATGTCATTTATAATTTTGGCTTTCGGTGTTTCCCGTTATCGGTGTTTCAAGGACAATCCCCGGCCAGAACGCCCGTGTTTGGGGGAAAAAGGTTTTCCCCCCAGGCTTTCCCCGTAATGTTTAGTTTTGGTCGTCAGGATAGTTCATCAACTCCCTTGGAAAAGTTACAGTTTACTGTAAGGAGGGGGGGACGACATATTTTACAACTAATATATTTATTTAAAAAAAACATATAAAATTTTGGAATTTTCTATGCAAAAACATTACTGAGGATTGGTTGTTATGTGAAAAAAAAATATATTGCAAAGGGTATGATACAGCGATAAAAACGTTCAATTTTTTCCCCTTTTTGTTCTGTAGCATCATGCCTTTTTTAAAAAAACCACAATAGTCGCCCAAATAGAGGGGGTGAATCTGAATTTTAAAAGAGGGGGGACCTAGGTCCCAGTACCGTTGTGCTTCCCTGGGACCCCCCCCAGTACGCCGCCCATCCTACTGATTTAAAAAAGGTTAGCCAGTACCCCCCCCAGCATGGATCTTCCTTTTACGAGGGGGGCAGGGCCGTTAAAAGGATGTGCTCCAACCCCCTCGTCTTCCTTTCAAAACCTCACATAGAGGCGGCCCTTTAAAAACCCCTTTTGGGGGAAAAGGGCTTTTCTTAATGGGGAATGTCCAGTTAGAAACGCCCGCGATAAGGCGAAGGTCCGCCCCCGGATTCCAAGTAAGTTTTTTGTATTTCGTAGGAAAATTCCAATTCTTTTAAAAATTTTGGACTGTTTCAAAAACCCCCCCCTTTGTAAACCGCTAAAAAGGTTTTTTTTTGGGGGCCCTTTATCGCAGACCCTATCCCCACTACGAACTTCCGGGGCCCAAAAGGTTTGGTCCCGGAGCCCCTTTCCGGCCAACGCAGCAATGGTTGGGGTTCCTTTGGAGTGAGCGTGTCCTTTGGTCCAGCAAAATTTTCCACGTTCCTGTTAGAAGTATCCGCAAGGGCACGGTGACATTCTAGTACCAGACCGGGGCTGGTCTCCTGGTGGGGCCTTCGCAACCCATGGATAAGCACGATTTTTAAGTGATGTGCCTACTGTTTTTTTTTTGCAATACCGATAGCCCATTTGATGTTTAATTTTAAATTAGAAAATTCCCCATCCTGTACCCTTTTGTTTTCGAACCGTCTGTGTAGATGTTGATTACACCTGCACTTTTGTGTTCGATTCTCCTTGTTTCGATTTTTTAGGGTTTTTAAAAAAAAAGTAGGGGAATAGGGATTTTGGGCCGTAGTGGAAGGAACCTATTGCCTCAAAAACCCCCCTCTTTTGGGCCCAACCCCATGGGGTTTTAAATGAGGGGGTAACCGTCACAAAAACCCCCCCCTTTTACGAATAGACAAAAGGGGGTTTGGGGTTTACCCCAGGGCCCCTTTTTGGCTATTTTTTTTTTTTTAAGACAATACGCAGCTTTTTGTAGCTTATTTTTTAAATGAAAATTTTTAAATTTTAATTCTGTAGGGATTTTTTATGTTTATGCAACTAAACATTTATCAGCACAGACATTTGTCCCATATACCAATAAATCTCATTATATTTTACCATCTAAAAACAATTATTAAATTATATTTCCCACGTCTAATCGATTTAATAACAAATATCTTTAAACCAAATCGTAACTATTCAAGATAGCTCTTTACTAATATAATTTATGTTTTAATTTAACTTTGCTTGTTATTAGTCTAACATAAGCTTATCATTAAATCTGATCATTAAATGCGTTAAAATACATGGGAATATTGGCAGTTTACATAATCGCTATACCGTTTAAGTTGTTTTTAAGTAAAATATACTTTGGTTTAAGGCTTTCAAAAGGATTTTATTTTTGCCCTTTTAGCTTTTTATTTCTCTTAAGACACCTACGAAATAACAGTACTTAAGTTTTAAGCCTTCGTTAGCTGTCCCTAGAATAAACCAGAGTTTATTAATCTAAGGGGTTTATGACACCCAAGGGTGACAGCAAAAGTCCAAGACGGAGGGTGTAAAAAAGTCCCGCTTGCTGTTGGCGGCCTTCAGGTAACTAAAAGTTACTAGCATTATTGTAGCAATTCACCCACAGTCTAAGTTTTTATATGGTGTTAATTTTTATTTAAAATATTTCGTGCAAAGTTGATATTTTATTGGTTTTGGTTTTGACTTTTTTTTTTTTCTGATTTTAGTAGTGTTTAGTAAAGTTTTAATTAGTCTTTAGGGTTTTGTACAATATGAAGAAGTGCAGTGTTAAGGGAGTGCGAACAATGCTTTAAACCAAATATTTAAATATAAGTTTTCATAAATTTCCAAGAGGGATATATTAAGAAAAAATAAAAATTAAATAATACCATTAGTACTGTGTTTTTTTTTGATATCTTTTTCAAAATGGAAATTTCAGTTTATTTTATCTAATTGTTGCCATTGTAAATGTTTGATTTGTATTGAAAACAAATAAAAGTTTATTTTTGTAAATAAACCTTATTACATTTTTTTACATAAAATCTTTTTAAATTTTCTGAAATATAAGACGCTGTATTATAAGTAAATAAATAACTAGTTTTAAAAGTAACATAATTAGTTTTTAAAATTAAATAAATTGAGGATTATAACAAGTTTATATTTTTATGAAGTAATACAAAAACACCGTCATAAATTCCTAAAAGAAAGTTTTATTCTATGGCTTCCAGTAGGTATCTGATCCGGAGTTGAATTTTTTTATAATCTTAAAAGATCTTCAAGATACCTTGAAAAGCCCTTTCCTGATTCTGCACTTAAAAAAAAAGCTTTTTTCGTTGCCCACCGACGGGCAGGAATCTGTCTTTTTTTTTATAGGTTATTTTAAAGACTTTTGCCGAGGAAATATATAATTTTTTTTACTGGCAGTTCCCAACAAAAGCAAAAACCTAGTGCAACTTTTATGCATCTTTTTTACAGTTCAGCTAGGGGGGGACCCAAATTTCCCGCTTTCTTCGTTCCTTCATCCTTGAGTGTCAAGACTTTATGTATCAGGGTTTCCTTTTTCCAAAATTTAAGTCTCTTGTGAATAAACTCCCTTTACCACACTTGACACCCTGGATTTTTAGTACTTGGAACCTTACCTTTGGACTGTGCCAAGATAAAAAATAATTAAAAACCACAAACTTCTTTACTTGCTTTTTACAATTTTATAAACACCCCCAAAATACATGGGTATTATTAAAGAAAAAAAAGATGTTAATATTTCAAAAATCGTGGGTTTAAAAATAGAGTAAGTCTTTTAAATTATTACAATTAAATTAGCAATTATCAGTATTTTCTATAACATTTTAATTTTTTTTTTTTTAAAATATTTAAAAGGAGGGCCATTGAAAGGTACGCCATCGTCGTGTTGTTGCTTTAATTTCAATAATTGAATTTTCATTTAATTTTTTAAAAAATAAATTTTGTTCGTAGGAAAAAGCAGTTTTTTTAACACCCAATTCGACGCCACTGTTCGGCAAAAATCCAACATGGCCGAAAATGGGTTTTTTTGACGTCCGAAGAGTTTTAATATGGGGATTCAAACCC
Source organism: Listronotus oregonensis (assembly GCA_019359885.1). NCBI lineage: Eukaryota > Metazoa > Arthropoda > Insecta > Coleoptera > Curculionidae > Listronotus > Listronotus oregonensis. The sequence goes on along the minus strand of JAHBCN010005869.1, from coordinate 10,045 downwards.
CTTAAGATAAATAAACTCTGGAATAAACAACTAAAAAAATAGTAGATAAGCTCTATATTGTTGTGGCGGAATTATGTTTGGCAAAGTTCTTGTTCGGTACTGTTAACCAGTCCTGTCGACCTCTATGAACTAGCAGAACGCAGAAAACAAAAGAAAAGGGAAAATTGCTTAAAAAACTCTAAAAAAATCTATTAACTTATCTACGTTTAGGTGGCAAGTCTATCACCGTTATCGAGATAAACTTAAATAAAAAATAGTTGATGATTTAGTGATACTAAATGCAGGGCCGTATTTAGGCGGTGGCGCAAAGGGCGCTCGCTAAGTGCGCCCCTACTTGGGGGCGCAAAATAGGATATGATTTTTTTTTCATCAATTGTCAGTACTGTAGTCATATTATTATTACTTTTTGTTGAAAAAATTAATTAAATAAATAAATTACAACAGAAAAATTGTAAAACAAATTGTTATATTTAATTATAATATAATACATTAAGACTAAGAAAATGTATAAATTATTATTAAAATATTAATTTATCCTGATACCCACAGCGATAAATGTAAATATTTGCTTTTTAAATATTAAGGCTGGGGTTAAATTGGTATTTTATAAATTGAGGCAATACTAGTTTTTTTTTTAATCCATATTATTTAATTTATTAAATTCTACATGTTACCTTTTAGTAAGCCTGCTATGCACAGTATTTTTGTAACTACGATTTTATTGTTGAAAAAATTTATTCTACGCTTAATCATCTGCAAATAAGATTTATAATTATTAATTTACGTTCCACTTTTTTCAGTCATATATAAACAGTTGTTTTGTGCAAATCATAACTCTTTTAAATAATAGGCTAATATTTTTGTATAAAGAAGTATATAGAATTTGACACAAATTTTACCACAAAATTGGTATTTTAAAGAAACGAAATTCTTGGTTCAAAAAACTTTAAACCTACAATTTTGCACTTTAATTTTGTAAAATTTTCGGGGAATAACCCCGGAACCCCCTTTTTGGGGGTATTCCTATTTAAATCCCCGGTGTGTGGGGGGGCACAAAGAAGCTCCAAGGGCAAGGATTACCTGATAGGCCCTGAGTAAATGACATATTAGTTTGTTTTAACTGATTTATCTATTATTTTCAAAAAATAAAGTGGTATGTTAATTAATTTAGTTTTTTTGAAAATACTTTAGCCTTTTTTTTAGCATATTCTTTACAATTACCTTTTTCTAGTAATATATATGCACTTTTTTTATTTTACGTTTTTGTGAACCAGTTTTTGTTGTTAAAATACTAAAACCCTTGCAGTTTAATTCATTCCCAAATTTTAAAGTATTTGGAAAACACAAGATCTTACGGGATAGACAATATGGATTCCGGCACAGAAGATTCACAGCTGATCTTCTTTGTTTTGTCTCACACAATTGAAACAATCGCCATACCTTACTTCATCCTTTGGAAATCTAAATAGCGATGTTTTTCCACCACTTTCTCAGGGCAGTGCAAATAAACACCTTTAAATCCAGGCATTTTCAAAATACACAAGTACAAACAATAATAATCAGAAAATACTGAATGAATCGAAATAGTTTTCAATATTCCGATAGACTAAAGAACATCAAAGCACGCACTAAACTCGAAAATTAATCAGGAAACACAAAACTAACTAAGAGCAGCCATACACTGGACTGCGTACTAGACCGAGAGGTGGCCTGCATCCAGCGAGGAGGCGTGTCGATAAAATCGTTCGGTTGCCGTCGCTCTCGTTTACCTTTCGCATCTGCTATTTGTGGTAATTTGTGATGTAACGAGGAAACGACGCAAGATAGCGAATTGCGGTTTTAACCAGTAAACTTAGCTTAAAATTTGGGCCTTAAATGAAAGGTTTTGTAAAGAATATAAAAATTTTTATTAAAAGCGTTTAATTTGCCCCCCTGTACATGTAAGGCCTACAAATTTGTCTAAAAAAATTTCCGATTTACAAAAAATTATATTTTTATCCGTTAATTTTTCCTTATTGTAACTCAAGTCTCCGGAATTAATTAAATTTTATTTATTATAAAACCATTAAATTTTTATCTCTTTAAATATTCATATATTATTAACTATCTTAAGAAGGTAAAATATTTATTTAGGAGAAGTTTTGAATAGCGTTAAACTATAAACATTTATGTGAAATGCCACTTTCCCATAAACTGTGATGAATTTTACGACTTTATAAAAAATAAATACCTTATTTATTTAAAAAGTAAAGCTACAATATTGATTAAATTGTTTCACAGATTTTTGTGAGTAGCTATTTTTCCATTTTGTACACAGTTTGGTATAAAAATTCTTTTGAAAGCATTTCCTTTATTAACTTTTTGTGCAATAACATTTAAAACAATTTTTTGTGCAAGTAAATTAAAATAAGACTTTATTTTACGCTTTTTTATAATATCCAAAACTACGTTGGGATTACTGGGGATTTTTTTAAATATTTTTACTATTTACATACAGAACGTTACACTAAAATTATTATAACTAATTGTTATTTTAAATAGTAATTACTGTTATTTATAACCTGATCATACGTCATTTTTATTATATTTTTCATTCCAAACTGATAAATTAACGAACCAAAATATTACTGGAATTTGGCAGCACAAGGCATTTTGGTCTGACGACAAATTTAAAAGTCCAGATGTAAATCTTAAATCGTAATGACGCCAAAATTAATTATTTCTGAGAAAAAATATTTAAAGATGGTTCTTTAATCATAAAAAAGATATTTGACATGTTTTTGGTATTAAAATAAATTTTATACAAGAAGCCCATTCATTACTTACAGTTTTATAACATCAATTTGAAAGAGTGCCAGTGTTCTAAAAATTTAGCATCATTTATGTTACTTATTATAGTTGGAAAAGATGGTAGAGGAAACTTTCTTTTTGGGCCAGCCTCTCAAAAAGATTAGGGATTGGTTTGCCTGCTTCTGCATTTCTTATAATACTTTTCGAAGTATTAACTTCGAATTTAAAATTCACAAATCTTAAACTACTTTGTACAAATATAAAAAAATATGTTTAATTTAAGTCCATGAATAGTTGATTGTGTTTTATTTCTTTTATAAGCTAACAACAAAAAATTTAACCCTGTTACAATTTTATAACAGATCTTATATAGTACAAATATTACTAGTTGTAAGTACAACTAGCATCATCCAATTCAAAATGTTGACGTCGCAGCAGTAAAGCGCGTTTTTGGTAGAATTTAAATTTTAAGTTTTCGTTTATTTTTTATGGCAAAAAGTGGTATCTTTTTTCAAAAGAAGTATATAGAAAATGTAAAACGTGCCCGAAATAATGAAATGTGGTGGGTTAAAATGTCGTAGCAAGAATATGTAGCCCTGCTAAAGTATCCACTCGATTATACATAATGGAATATTGTGTGATACAGTGTCATAGATCCAATTTTATTATTATTAACATCTTTAAAAAAGCTATAAGTGTATAATAAATAAGAAACTTTAAAATAACTAAGATATTTTTCTTTTTAGTAAACCTAATTTTAAAAAATACATTTTATCTTTTATTTACCATTAATTTTTTCTTTAGATGATAGTTTTGTCGCAGTTTTACTACTGGTCTTGCCAAACTGCCACCAGAGTTTTAGTACTAACAATTAAATATTATTTCTCAAGACTCTTTAACAAATCACTTAATGTTTTTCTTTTCTATTTCAGATTGCAAATGTAGTCAGTGGAGCTGGAGATCTCTGGCCCCTGGACCGACCTGAAGGAATGCCCTCTATTCAGTCACTGGAAGTGATGTGTGGGAAAGATCACATGGATGTACATTTAACATTTAGTCAACCCTTTGAGGGTATAGTTTCTAGTAAAGGGCAACATGGCGATCCAAGGTAGGAATTAATAAAAACATCTTCTTAACTATTTCTTGCATTTTTTTAAATAAGAAACTGCCTAATTTTTATATCAATATTCCTATTAAAAATATTCTTAATTAAGATTAAAAATCCGTAAAATTATTACCTATCACATTACAGCAATACAGACAGGGGCACCCTACTAGGTATATAGCAATGAACCGGACGAATTTGCAATCGTCCGCTGTTTGTGTATGCATTCTTTTTTGTTCAGTAAGAAACAACAAAGTAACACAATTTTCAGTTTGTTGGGAATTATATATCTTGATGAATTGCGTGTAAAAATTCGCAATGTTTTTCAAACAATTACACCTGTGATGTTAAACAATGTTCGAAGAAGTTTCTATGATCGCTTAGGACATTGTTTAACAGAAAGCGGTGGATTGTTTTAATACTTGCTTCATTTATTAATTTATTTAGATTTTTTTTTGTTTTTACTTAATTTTTTTATGTAGAAATATTTTTTTTAGTTTTTAGTTGGGATTTTTTAGAATAACACGTTTTCTTTCCTTAGAGTATAATTTTATTATTGTTTTGATTCAAAAAAACTCTAATAAGCAATATCGAATTTTATCTCCTACATGCATAAATAATTATGAAAAACATGAAATAGGGCAGTACATCCCAACCCGTCTGTGGTTAAAAAGTTACTGAGGATTGAACGAAAGAGCGCCGGTTGGTCGAGTGAACCTCGGCTGCAGTGCTTAGAGGGTAATCGCAAATTCGTCCGGTCCATCGCTATATACCTAGTAGGGTGCCTCTGTCTGTATTGCAAAAATTTTTTAATTTTCAGTTATGCACTTAAGCGTATTCTAAAATACTTGTATTTTTTTGTGAAAATTTGACGTTCTTTTTTTTTTGAGGTTAGTTTTATAAATTAGAGTTTACATTTTTTCCTGATGCTTATTATCAGCAATATAAAGGAAATATATTTATTATATATATTGTTACTGTTTTTTTTTTGTTAAAATGTTTTTAAGCTTCTTTAAGGTTTCTTTAATAAACCGGAATTAACATTTTCACTCTCTTTTTTTTAATAATAAACGATCTTATGTGAACTTTGCCGGAATTTTAAATTTTTTAGTTACGCAAACTAGAAGAACGCACCTTTAAATATATGTTATTTTTGTTGTAAACATTTTGTTATTCTTGTTTAAAATTCACTTAAATAAAGTAGGGTTAACAATCATGATATTACGTATTTATTGTGAACGTTGCAGGAATTAATGTCTTTTTAATTAGGTCCACACACTAGGAATCTGCATCCTTAGAGTAGAGTTAATCGCCTTATTAAATTTAACATAAAAATATTATAAAATATATGCGACTTATTGGCTTACCTTACTCCAAGTAATATAAAAAGCACCTTTTTGTTCTTTTATTTTTTAAAAGTTAAAAGGTTGGTCTGCTAAAACTTAATTAAAAGTTTGCAAGAAAATTTTCAAAAACTGTTAATGTTTTTTATTTAAATAATTTTTTGATGTGTTTACGTACCACCTTCCACGGGCCAGACATTTTTCTCATTTAGGATAGCTTATGCAAGATGTGGAACAAAACCAGATTTACATGGCCAGTTTTACGAAAATACTGTGGTGGTTCAATACGATAAAGATCTATTAGAGGTAAGTGTACGAATTACATATTTTTCTTGCTTTTTGCGAAATAAACAAAAGTAAAAATAAAATATATTTAAAAATAGGTCAATAAATATAAAATATTGCTTTCTTTTAAGAAACCATTATCTTTGATTAGAATCGCTAAAAATCAAATTAAGACATCTAACACGTCAAATGCTTTGTTAAAAGAGGTAATTAAATATATATTCTAATATCTGCGTATTTAATGTCGATAAATGTAAAAAAAAACTGTCTTTATGTATAAAAAGATTTTAAAAAATTCTTATATTTTACACAATTAAATTTGGCCAAATAGACCACTCGTACCCAGTATGCCCTTTTAAATAATAAATACTGACCATTCGCTAATGATTTGGTAAAAAGTTTTACAGGATAACAGCTGTTAGTTCTGGTAAGAACTAGAAAATAGACCTAGGAAGTGCAAAATATAGCCATCTTGGAACAATTTATACTCAATATGTCATCTAAACCAAACAAATTTAATGAAAAAAAACATATGGAGAAAAGTTACCAGCATACGTGTAGTTTCGTCTGTCTGCCGTTCTAAGAACAAAGCATGACTTTGGCTTTTGTTAAAAAAATACTAATTTTGGAACATTTGTCCTTAGTATGCTAGGTTAAAGGTTCAAAAGTTTATTTATCACGCAATATCGATTAGATGATATCCTGAGTATAATTGTTTAAGTTTAACTATTTACTATTTAAAAGGGCATATTATATTATCAGGGGTACCATTATCATTTTTCAATCTTTTTAATTTCAAAGTAAAAAACAATGTAGTTAAAAGGGAAAAAGAAAACTGAAAGTAAGTTAAAAGAGAAAGGGGAAAATGTGTACCCAGAACTTAAAACCTATAATAAAAAGCAAAAGAGAAAGAAAGTTTTTCCTACACCTATTAAACTGAAGTTCGGCTATAATACATTCATTTTAGATTTTATTGCGGAAAAATTTATAAGTTTTTAAACTGCTGCTGTATTATAACTATATATGAGTACATTAAAATACATGACTCTCCCGCCCCCCCCTCCCCTTGCAACCGGCTTGCCCCCTTCCGCCCTTATAATTGTGTTGCGTACAGATTTTTTTAATTTTCAAAAAAAAACTACTCTGGCTAAAAACAATTAGTCTAAGACTGAATTCTTAATTACTAAATCACCTACAAATAAGCTCTAACGTTTATTTTGATACGAGTTATAGTTTGCAAAGTATGCTGCGTCAAATTTGACTAAAAAACTGTACTTAGCAAAAATATTACATTTACTACAGAACAAACAATAATATTTACTATTTTTTGCGAGAAATTAGTTTATATTGTATTTATTATGATTTAAAACAAATTAGTATCGTTATTATTATCTTCTGAAGTTTTGTTAAAGCAAGTAAGGTCCTGACGCTGTATGCACAAGGTGAAGCAACGCAATTAAACTTTTACACATCCACATCTTTTTCCGCACCCTGTTTTGCGGCTACGTGATCCCATTTTAAGTATCGACTGTAAAGCTGGTGACTTCATGGTCTTCTTGATAGTTTCTTGATCTACTTTTAACAAGAATATATTTTTGTTTAGGGAAGTATGACCCAGAAAAAGTACCAACAGGTCTATATCTTGCCCAACCACTACGATATTCTCGTTTCGTTCGGCTTCTTTTATTGCAGTGGGAATCATGATTATAACTGCGTTGTCATTAGCTGTCATGGTTGCTAGGCTGCAAAATAAATCTTTCATTATTTCTCATTGTTTTCGTTATACAACTGTGCTTATTAAATGCGATTTTTGAACACTTTTGGCTTAGCATTCGTCTCAATCTTTCTAAGCTTTTTATACTTTTTATCACTCTATGAATCAGAGAACCGCCATCTACAAGGTAAAATCGATCGTTGTCCAGTGTCGGCTCAGGGACAGCATTAAAAACGTCGTATAGGGGTAATGTTTTTTAGTTTTTCTCATTTCTACATTTTCTTCAAACATTGAAAGAGGTACTGTTGTTAATTCATGACAAAAACAGTCGCGTAAATCGTTTGGGGAGTGGATGGTACAGACAATCCGTTGGAATAGTTGGGTTGTGTTCACTTTTATAATATCTCCATTATCAGTTGTTTTTACTAATTTACTAGAATACGAAATTGTTTTGAAGGTATCCATGCGCTTTAAGTTAACATCTCCGAATTTAGTTTCATCTTTCACATCCCCCGTATATACCATAAGTTAACCAGCTCCACAGTCAATACTAAAAATGTATCATGTAGCTGCAAAAAGGGATATGTAGAAGTTGGATTGCGTTGCTGCACAACGTAGTGTCTGGGCCTTTCTTGCTTCAACAAAACTCCAGAAGATAATAATGACGATACTAATTTGTTTTAAATTATAATAAATACAATATAAACTTATTTCTCGTAAAAATAGTAAATATTATTGTTTAGTCAACTTTGACGCAGCATACTGTGGAAACTATTACTTGTATCAAAATGAATGATGAAGCTTATTTGTAGGTAATTTAATAATTAACAATTCAGCCCTAGACTAATTTGTCCTAGGTAGGGTAGTTTTTCTAAAAATTAACAAAATCTGTAAAACGGCCACATTTTAAGGGCGGGGGGGGGAAGCCGGTTGAAGGGGCGGCGGACAAGTCGTGTATTTTAATGTACTCATATAGTGTTATCACACAGCAGCAATGAAACAAAATTATAAATATTTCCGTTTTACTCATACATTAAAATCTAGAATGCGTATACAATTGGTAAATTGCTTTAAAAATACACCAAAGTCTAAATGCAGTAGCAACGCCAATACAAACAGCCAGAAACACAGGACGACTGGAGAAAATAACAGAATGCCACCTGTGACTACAGAATATAGACGTTTTAGCATTATTGCTTTCGATAATCGGTAATTTGGAATGAAAAATAAAATTCAATAGTCTGTGGAAACAAGACCTGTTTTCGCTTACGAATCCACAGTTTTTTGTTAAAAGGCATGTTTTGCTTAGTACTTGTTATACCATCTTTTTTTTCCTTGACATAGTCCATAAAAATTAAAAGCTTAAGGGGGCTTCTATTAAATACGTGAGGCGATTTTGGCAATTTTTTTTTTATTTATTGATTTAATTCCCAACCAACTGTACAGTTTATTACAGGGAATATAACATAAAAAAATATAACAAAATATTAACTTTAACAAGAACTCATTAATAAAACAGTCAAATTAATTTTAAATATTTTTTTATATGTATTTTAAACAGTGATAATTTTTTAATTTTTTTAATTCTTATTGGTAGATTATTGTATATTTTTATTCCGTTATGGGGTATTGATCTCATTCCAAAATTACTTTTTATTTGAATAGTTTCTAATAAATCTGTTTGTCTAGTATTATGCCCATGCATGTTACTAATATTTTTAAGTATGATATTTGAATTTTTTTTCTTTTAATTTCAGGGAATGAATGAATATACATGTTTTTAATTTATATATATATATATATATATATATATATATATATATATATATATATATATATATATATATATGATTTTTTATCAAAATAATTATTTGGTTTGTACAAATTAATTGTTGGTTCAAGATATGTAATTATGAATACATTTAATAATTTTATTTTGAAGTCTTTTTAAAGGTGTAATATTTTTGAGTTTGCTGAACCCCATACTGAAATTAAATATTGTAATTTTGAGTGATTTGGCTCGATTCCCTTCCCCTTTAATCTCACGTAATATTTTTTAAAATGCCAAAAACATTAATATAAAATAGGGGCCATGTTCCTCTTCAAAAATTTCTTTCCCTTTAGGTATTAAGTTCTAAAATTAGACCAAGTTCTTTTGTAACTATGAGTTTTTTACTGATCTTTCTGTGTTAATATTTTTTTTATTAACACAGAACAGTTTTCTTCATTATTACAGACAGATCACTAAAAAACTTGCCAAGTCAAAAAAGAACTTGGTTTTATTTTAGATCTCACGATTTTATTAGGCCGAGAATTTTAAATAGCGACTTGGTCCTTATTTTACATAAGTGGTTTTGGTAGGATCTCCTCCCTTGTGTCAAAGTTTAATAAGTGAAATAAGTTTGACAATTATGACTTTAGAAACTCAGGTTCAATCAGATTGCAAACTTTTAAAATACCCCATATGTACAGGGTGTCCCAATGATAGAGTAAAGTAAGTTTTTGCTTACCTGATATTATTTGTTCAATATCGTTTCCGCCATAGGGTAGAGTAGGAAAAGTATATTTAAAAATATTGAAGTTTAGGGTGCGTCACAAAGTGGGGTACGTAAAAAGTAAGATTTATTTAAATGGAACACTTGTATTTGATTTTATTTTTGAATTCTATGTATTAATACTTACATTTTTTGTCATATAAAGCATGAGCTGAAATTTGATAGTTTCTGAAATATTCGGATTTAAAGATGAAAATAGTCATTTTCATGGTGTTGATAAATGGGCAGTTCTACGTTACTTCAGAAATGAAAG
>JAHBCN010005868.1:52503-83440 GCA_019359885.1 Listronotus oregonensis | reverse complement strand
AAACTGCATATATTTTAATTTTATTGGGTGAAAAAACTGTAACAGCTACAGCCTCTAAGTCAGTGTCAAGATTTATAGGAAGAGTTTTAATTTTTTTTTTTAATATATATGGCTACACCTCCACTGGCTCTGTTTTCATTGTTTCTGTTTGTTTGCTGTTGTTTTTTTGCACATTTAATAATTGTTTTTTTTGACATAAAGAAAATGTTACTAATATATTTTAAAAATTAAATATCCCCCTTTACTTATTTATATATACATATTATACCCGGGAAAAAAAGTACTTATTTATTCCGGGAAAAAGTAATTTAAAAAAAGTGACACTTTGGTACCTGTTGAAAAAAAAAAAATGTTTTTTTTTTCTCAACACAGAAAAAATTTTAAAAAAAAATAATACGTTACCATGGCGACTCAAAGCCTACTAGAATAAAATTTTTTATGAAATTTGATAGTTTTTGTTTAAGAAGTATAAACTTGTTATGCACAAATAAAAATAAGTATTTATGGTTAGTTTAAAAAAAAAAAAATCCAATATAGCATCCAAAAAAAAAATAAAAGTTGGTGATGATTTAGAAGGCCCCGAAATGTCGAAATTAGAAATCTGATCCAATTTATTTTCAAAAAAAAAATTTTCTTTGAAAATGTTTTTACGGTTAAAAAAATTTTACAAATAAAAAGGTTACATGGCTTTATAGATTTTGCTACCTTTCATTTTTTTTTAAAAATCTCAAAATCAAAAAGTTAAAATGGGCCGCGGGCTACTTTAAATTACTAAAAAAAATTTTTCTAATATATATATATATATGTTTTATATATATATATATATATATATATATATATATATATATATATAATATATATATAATATATATATAAAAAAACCCCCAGTTTTCCGAGTGCATGCAGGGGGGGTTGGGGAAACCCCCAAGAGATGGGAAATCGGGTTAAAATGGCCAAGTTGCGCATTTATCCCCAACAATTTCCTATTAAAAAATTTTTAAAATTCGAGTACCTACGGAGATACCCGGGAAAAAAAACCGAAATTTTTTTTATTTCCTTTTTTTTTTTTTCCGACGTTATTTAAAGAGATATGGAAAAACAAAAAACACTTTCATGGCCACTTTTTTAACTCTACAAAACAGCGTTGAGAGTTTTTTAATACGACGTTTCGTTTTTTTTTAAACCCCCTCATCAACTTTTTTTTTTAAATACGGACCTGGGTGTTTTTTTTAAATTTTTTTTAAAATTTATTATCCCAATTACAAAAATGTATAACACTTAATTTTTAAAATTTCAAATATGGAACCCCTATAAGAAATGATGTGTTTTCCTTTCTAACTCACTTTTTCTTAAAAAAAAATTTTTTAAATTTTAAAAAAAATATTGTTTTTATACATCATTGTAATTGGGATTATCACTGCTTCAAAAAAATGCAATAAACAATTATGTGCCGTATTTAAAAACATAAAGTTAATAATATTAATGTTGTTTTACGTTTCTATGGTTTTAGCGGTTTTTGTAGAGTGACAAAACAGCATAGTAATAATTAATAAGTTATTATATATCACATGAGGACTAGAAATAGGTAAAACCTTAAACAAGAAAAAAACGATGAAAAAATTTTTTTACAAATTAATAAAACTGTCATCTTCACATTTTTTTTTAATCTCTTTAGCATATATGGTTATTATGCAACTCTCAAAAAACCGCTGAAACCATAGAAACGTAAAACAACATTAAAAGATGAGCGGATTTTTCCCTTCTTAATTCTTACTTAAATGCGAATATCTCGAAAACACTTGAATATAGGGATATGATATGTTGAATAAAAATATCTAGAATTTTATGCAGAAAAAAAAATTTTAAAAAAAAATATGGGGAGTCTTTAAAAAATGAACTTTGTTCTTGTACGGATTTTTTTATACACCCTGTATATATAACGTTGTTCCCAAATTTTTAGCAGCAAAAAATAAAATATTTTTTTTTAAAAAATTTTTTCCTTTTTTTTTTTTGAAAAATTTGGTTTTTTAAAAATTTTGACATATTTATCATAATAATTTTGATAATTTTAACAATTTATCGCCCGGTTTAACCGGAAACGAAAAACTTTGATTTTTGGAACCCCCAATTTTGGAAAATTTAACCGGCCATTTCTGATATAATAAATTTTTTATCCTATTTTTTTGTTTTTTGAGAAAAGGGCGATTGAAATTTCCCCCCGAAAGGGAAAAAAAAAAATGTTATAAACATTTTTTTGTTTAATTTAATTTTTAAAAAATTTGTTGGGGTCATAATTCTCTTCCCCGGTTTTGGGGGAATGCTGCAAAAAATTACTTTTTTTGGTTTTCTTCAAAAAAATTTTTAAGCAACACATTGTATATTTTTTTTAAAATTTGGTTCTACGGTTTTTTCCCCAAATTAAATATATTTAACATATACCTATCTTTAATAGTTTTTTTTGAAAATTGTTTGCCCCTTTTTAACGATAATATGTGGTTTTTTTGAACATTTCAATCGCCCTTTTTTCAAAAACTAAAAAGATAGATATAGATATAATGAGATTTTATATCCGAATGACTTGTAAAATCCAAATTTTAAAAAAAATACAAGTGTTAAACATTTTGGTAACACTATTAGAAAAGTTAATTTTCGTCTTCCGTAAGGGGGGATATTATATTATGACCTTCAATAGAGTCTTTTTGGGGAAAATAAATTAAACATAATAAATTTTTAAAAAAATTTTTTGTTTTCCCCTAATCATAATTGCGGTAGTTTTGACATCTTTAATCCCATTTTCTCAAAAAAAAAGCAGAGTAGGGGATATAATATAGATTTTATATCAGAAATGATCCCTATCCCAAAATTAAAAAACGGTGTTTCATTGAAAAAAACATGATTGATTTGTTTCCCCAAACCGAGTGATGCAAAAGTTATATTTTCAGAATCAGCATCTTAATATAATATATCATCCAAAATTTAAAAATATTTTTTTTCAAGAAAATAAAGGGCCTGTTTAAAAAATTTGTTGTCACGGTTTTTATATATATATATATATATATATATATTAATAAAATATATATATATATATATATATATATATATATATATATATATATATATATATATATATATATATATATATATATATTTTTTTTTTTAAATAAAAAGTTCTAAAAAATTTTAAAATATATCATCTTAAAAAAAATAGGACATTCACAAGGTTTCAAGCCTAAGTACTAACGTCCGAATGTCCTAAGGGTAAGAGGAGCATTAACATGGCCCAAAAAAATTGAAAGGAGGGAAGAAAAGTTATCCAGGCAGAGGTTCACAGTCTAAAAAGAAATAAAGAGGGACAATTTTAAAAAGAATCCTACGCGACTGGCACTTCATATTGGCCTTTTGAAATGTCAATTAAGGTCATGTTTTTTCAGGCTTTTGTTCTTTTTTTTATTCCAAGCCTACTTGACTAATATTTAATTAAAAATCCCCAATCACAGTATTTTCATGTTTTCTATTGTTTATTCTGTTCTCTAGTGGGAAAATAAAAACTTTAAAACAGTTCCAGTATTTTTTTTTTTACTTACAGTAATTTTTTTTTTTTTAATTAACAAAATATAATATTGGCTTTTGGGGGGCAAAAAGATGTCAGACTGGTCCAGGATTCGGGGGAAAAAAATTTTTTTTAACTTACCCCCGATCATATAAAGTGTTGGAGATGGCTTTTTTAAAAATAGGATTAAGAAAGTTTTAAAAAAAAAATGCGTGTTATTCTTTAAATTAGTTTATTACTAAAAAAAAATTCTTTTTATATCCTTTAAACGAAAAAAAAAATTCCTTTATAATGAATAAAAATTTTTTTTAATTTAATTTTTTTTATGAAAATATTTTACAAATTTTAAATAATTTAGCATCTTTAAAAAAATTCTTACATGTATATCTTGTCCAGTAGGAAAAAATAATTTTTTGTCTGAGTCGTCCCAAAGTAAATTTTCAAATCAATTTGGCGGTTGGTGTAAAAACAAATGACAATATCTCACCATTCATTATCAGTTTTTTTTGGGGCAACTGCGTTACTTTTCTTGGAATTCAGGATATCTAAAACATTACTTTTTTTCTCTTAAAATAAATTGGTCAATAAATAATTTCCTTTAAATTTATTATCTTTATGGGGGAATTTTAAATAAAAAAAAAATTAAAAAAAACAAATTGTTAAAAAAATTTTAAAATTTTAAAAATTTTTGGGGAAAGGATTTTCCGGGTGGCCCCAAAAAAAAACCCTTTTATTTTTAAAAGGAAACACCTATTTTTTTAAATTTTTAATGTTTAAAAATTTTAAAAATTTTTGGGGGAAATAAAGGTAAATTCAATAAAAAAAACGGTTGGGTTCGAAAAAAACTGGGCACGGGACGGTATTTTTGGTTCCTTTTTTTTAGTAAATATTTTTTTTACATTTAAATTTAATTTTTTTTGCAACCCCTGTATATTAGTAATTTTTGGGTTTTCAATATTCTAGATATATGCATGACAATTCCATCCTATTTTTAACTTTTTGGGAAAAAAAGGTGCTTTTTGATTATTTTTTGCATTTCCCATTCTTGGGGGTTTTTTTGTGATATACCTACTGAGGCCCGGGGAAAAAGGTCCAAGAAAAGAAATATTTTTAAAATCCCCCCTCTCTTCTTAATTTGTCGGCGATGTCCCCTTCCCCCAATTAATCAGTACAAGGGCGGGAAATGTTTTCAGCTATTCTTGGTTTAAAGAAAAGGTTTGGGGAAAAAAACCAAAAAAAAATTGAATTTTAATTTTTACAATTTTTTTAAATTAAATTAAGGGGAAACTATAATTTTAAGGCCCAACCCCTTTTTATTTTTTAAACCAAACCCCCTGTTTTTAAAATTTCCCGTTTAAAAATTTAAAAAAAAATGCCCCAAAATTAAAAAAATAAACCAATTTAATTTCCCCAAAAAATTTTTTGTTTAGGGCCCAAAAAAACCCTTTTTAAATTTAATTTTTTATTTTTTTTTCCATTTTGGCCTTGGATCCCAAAAAAACTTTTTACATTTTTTCCAAAAGGGTTTTGAAAAAATAAAAAAATTTTTTTTTTTTCTTTTTACCTTTTTCAAATTTAAAAAAATTAAAAATTGGTTTTTTTATTTTATTTTCCCCTTAACTAAATTTAAAATTTTTAAATAAAAATAATAGGGCTGGGGCCGAAAAAATCACCGTCATCCCGGGAATATTTTGGGGTTTCTCCCCTAAAACCTGTTCATTTAGTATTTTAGTTATGTTCCCCGCTGGCTGACAACCCATTTTGGATACAAAGGGGTTAGTAACAAGGGTTGAAAGTGCAAAAATTTTTTTAAAAAAAACGTCATCAAAAAAATGCTTTAAAATTTTTTCCCAAATAAGGCCTTAACCCCCAGCTGAAATCCCAAAAGGGGTGACAAAGGTGGAAAACAAAGGGGTGGCGGATAAGGGTAGAGGTTAAAAATTTTTGGCAAAAAAAACCCTCATCGATAATATGTCAGCCATTTTGACCCCTTAAAAATTGAACCCTAAAGGGGTCTAAAAACAAAAAGGGGTTTTAAGTTAGGTGGATCCGAGGGCAGTGAAACGGGGTCAAATTATCCCGAGCGCTTACTTTATACAGGGTGTTTTTTAATTAAATGTCAATATTTAAGGGGGCAATATCAAAGTTTATTTTGCTGTGTAACTCAAGTGCAACTAAACAATAGAAATTATTCTAAGCTTCAGCTGACAACTGTGACTCAATTGGGGTTACAATATTCTTTTTTACCCCTAAACTCATTAACAAAACTTCAGGACGCCTTTTGTCTATGATTACTTGTAATAATTCTATTTTTATAATATAACTGTTTTGCAGTCCTTATAATTCTCCTATAAACAGAGCGATATTTGTTAAAGAATGCTACAAAAACTAGTTTCAAAATAATATTTTTTTATACAGGGTGTCCCAGAATATGTGAGCAATCTCAAAATCTAATAAAAAACCCAAAATATTATGACAAGTCTCCATAAATTTTTTTCCCTTTATGACCCTCCCCGGGAGATACAGGTACATAACGGACCCCCCCAAAATCATTTTGTTTTTTAAATAATTTTTAAAAATACTAGGCGTAATTTATTATTTTTTTAATATGTCATTGTAAATTGAACCCATTAAATCATATTTGGCTTATTTAGTTTGCCAGGGATGGACTAGCTCTGACAATAATAGCAATTTTTTAAACACCCTGTATGGTAAAGGCTCAACTAACAATATTATTTTTGAAAAGCTTTAACCTTAAACCAAAAAAAAAGGTATTCTTGATTGACATCGATAAAATCAACTGTTTATAGAAATAAAATATCATGGTTGGTTTTTTTTAATTTACAAGGGGGTTTTCTAAATTTTCCCTCCAAAATTTTTGGAAGCTTTTGGTTCCCTTTTAAGAAAAAAACTTTATATGGATTCCTAAACATCTTAACTTATAGATACAGGGTGGTAAAGTTTTCAAAGATAAATCATTTATTATTAATATCTGTTCCCCTTTAGATATTTCAATGAAATTTGGGATACATGTACTATGTGTTAAGAAGCATTTTTTAGTGTACCACATTTTTTTTTTAAATTTTTTGAAAAAGGGAAGGGAAAAAAAACCCATCCAGAACGCCACTGGTGGAAATTAAAAAAAAGTGGTTCCCCTAAAAAATTTTTTTGATACATAATACATTTTTGCCAATTTTATAATTAAAATATCCCAAAGTGGGACTCAGAAAATTTACAAAAATTATTTTTTTAAAAAACCCCCTGATCTCAAAAGGGGTTTAGGACATACTTCATAAAAAGTTTTTTTCTTAAAAAGGACCCTTAAAAATATTTATGTCAATTGAAAACGGGCCCGTATAATGTAAAAAAAAACCCAAACCCTGATATTTTATTTTCGTAAAACAGTTGATTTTTTTGATGTCAAAAACCCAAAAAAATACAAAAAAATTTTGGGGGGAAACCTTTTTCAAAAAAAAATAAAATTTTTGGTGCCCTTCCCTGGGAAAAAAATAAGCCAAAAATTTTAAATTTTTTGAAAATTTTGCCCCCAAATTTAAAAAATTTAAAACCCCATTTTTAAATAAATTTTTTTTTCTAAAGAATTTGGGTAACTTTCAAAAAATTAAACAAAAAGTTTTTAAAAAGAAAAATCACCTTGAAAAACCATAGTAAATTTTTGTTTTTTAATAAATTTCAAAAGGGTTATATTTTAAGAAAACCCAAATAATTAAACCCCGTTTTATTTAAATAATTTTTAAATTTAAATTTTTAAAAAAAAAGAGGGGAACTTTTAAAAAAAAAATTTTAAACCAAATTTGAAAAAAACCGTTTTAAAGGGGGTTTCCAAATAAAAAGGTTTAAGTTCTCAAAAAAGTAAGGAAATTTCTTTTGTTAAAAAAAAAATTTAAGGGTGGGAACTCCTAAAACCCTTGAAAATTAAAATCAAAATTTTGGTATATTAAATTTTGGGGGATAAATCTCCCCCCTTTCTTTTTTCCCATTGGGGAAAGGGGTTTTTTTTCACATTTGGGGGAAATTTTAAATTTTCCCCCAAAAAATCGACTAAAACCCAAACCCTTTTAATTTTTGGATTTTTCCAGAATGTAAATTTGACAATATTGCCATCAGCTGTCGGATGTCGGTCGAAGGCAATCTGTCAGTTGTCGTACGATTGGTTGTAGTTGCATTTATTGCATTTTAAGAAAATAAATTTCCGCTTTTGAAAAATATCCACAATGGGGGACAATAATGATGGGGAAAGACAGGCTCTTTTAGGCCAGGATAACATCTCCTACAATGGAGATGTTACAGGTAAGCTTTAAAAGCGCTTAACAGTTTGTAATCGCCCTTCTGTGAGTCACTTCAAAGTTTATATTTTTAATGCTTTGTTTTGTTTAGCAATGATAAGAAAATATCTATAAGATAGATTTTCATTCAGTAACTTGGTTGTTATTTTACCTTTTAGTTTTCTGTATTGAGCTAATAATAAATATCCCTAAATTGACTAAAAATTTAGCATTTTCTATGACCACATTTCTCTTGGAGTATGTAGTGAATAATAATTAAACTATATTCTGGCCACTTTTTTGTCTTGCTTAATCATGGGACAACCAATGCCCTATTATCAATTAGGTGTAAGGTAGAAAGACAATACTTTATTGATTTTTGGGTGCTGGTTAAGTTAAAAAAAAAATATGTTATTTTTTAAGAACTTTTTTCTATGGGCATGATAAGTTTACCTATCACAAAGCAAAAGTCACATGTGATCCATCTTCTGAAATAGTGAATATGGATGAAACATTTACATGTGAAACATTGGTTTATGTTTATCCCAGGGTGAAAAAAGTATGATGCTAACAATTATAATGGGCGATAGTGGAGCTAAAAACAAGTCAAAAAACTCAAAAATATATGGGTCAAAAGTTAACTGTTTTCAAAATATGACCTTTCAAAGTTTAAAAATTGGGTAATTGTCTGAGCCTTCCGATTTTGACCAATTTGTATACGGGTTTTGGCTGATTCGAATCTGCAAAAATTTTGACAACGTTTCGTTTTCGAGATATTCATCATCAAAGTTGAAAATCAAACTAACCTTATTTATACTATTCCTCCTTCTTTTTGCACAGAATTATTGATTTTTACACTACATTGGCACACAATATTTCAGAAACATCTTTTAAAAACTTGTTTTTTATATTTAATTTACATCTTTTTTCCATTTAATTGCAAACATCCACTTTCACACTCCACCAACGTGGCCGCAACCATGTATACACTAGCAAATATGGCTGCTGCCTTTGAACTTGAAAGTTCGCAATATAATGGGAAAAGGTGTAAATACATAAAAATACAAGGTTTTAAAAGGTGTTTAAAATATTATGTGCCACTTTAGTGTAAAATCAAGAATTGTGTACTAAAAGAAGGGGAAATATAGTGAAAATGAGGTTAGTTTGATTTTCAACTTTGATGATGAATATCTCAAAAACGAAACGTTGCCGAAAAAATATTTTTTCAGATTCGTAATCAGCGCCCCAAAAAACCCCCGTATACCCAATTTGGTCAAAATCGGAGAGGAGGCAACTTCGAGACAATTACCAAAAATTGGCAACACCGCGCATGTTTCATAGAAGAGAGTCGACGTTTTTTGCGAGTTTTGCATATTTACACTTTTTTAAGGAGATGTTTAATTATATACAAATAATAAAAATTACTTCTTGCAATTTATTTTGATAATTAATTTAAAATTAAATGTATGTAAAAAATAATACATTATTGTTTGATTAACATTTGTAATTAAAAAATAATTATACTCACCACAAAAAAGCTAAATATTCATTTTTAGAGCAAAAATAATTATGTTTTAAAACAGCACTTTTTTATTTTACTTGAAGAATAAGATTTCTCTGTTGACACATCTCTTTTTCAAAATTTTGGACACTAAGTTGTAAATTTATAACATATCCGCTTTTTTCCCCGATTTAAAACCCCAAAAAATGTCGCGGCCGTTTAACACGAATCTATTTACAACTGACCACACAAGGACAAGGCTTCTAGCTAGGTGCTCCGTTGCCAATTGTTTTTAACATTTTTAACTGGGGAAAAAATTATTATTATTAGTATTATTTTTTTTTAATTTGTAGATTGAAACATATGAAACTTAGTTTATTTTATTAGCAAATGAATCTAGTGATAGGCGATCAAGACAAAAGTTTGGTTTTCAGAAATATTCTTTCAAAGTTAAACTTTGACATCGTTTAGAAAAATATCTGTCAAGTTTTGACACATATGTTATATGAGCTTTTCGACTTGTTTTGAGCTCTACTATCGCCGATTAAAATTATGAGCATCATACTTTTTACACCCTGTATAAGACAAGACCTTTCCTGTTTTAGTATTATTTCTTTAGGTTACTTACTTGCTTACAATTTTTTGGAAAAATGAGACCACTTTTAAGTAAAAAAAAATTTTTTTTTGGTGCTTACTCAATAAGGAGTTTTTTAACAGTTAAAACAATATAGAAAAAATCACAATTATAATTTAAAATTTTAAATGAAATAGAAGACGAACAAACCCTTTTTTTCTTTTTTAAAAAAATTATTTTTATTTATAAACTTTTGCAAAGTTGTTTTTAAAGTGTATTTTAAATTTTTTTAAATAGTATGGTTCTTGGTATTGTTTTATTCAGGTTCTACTAAGGAAAAACTAATATCTGAAATTATTTATAAACAGTTTACAACAGAAGAAAGAGTGCTACATTATTTATAAATTTGGACCGGCATTTGACACTGTTCCTTAACTTCACCCATGCATCTTTGGAGTTATGCTTTCCTAATAAATTATTTATCATATAACTAGAATATATAAAACACTTGGTGTCTATAAGGTGGCGCGGTTGTGTTTGTTCCACCTAAAAATCTGACCACAAATTTCTCTGATAGGGTTGAAGCCATATTAAGATTTAAAAAAGGGCCAGCCCCACCTTGAACAAAGTAAGGGTTATCCAACAGGAATGGACAGCCATTTTTTGATCTACCGCTTTTATAAAAAAAGTGAAATAGCCATATATAAATTTTTTCCTCCGAATGAAAATGATTAATGTAAAATAATTGAACATCAATAAACTGCTAGGGGGCATTTTGATATTTTTTAAATGGAATGCCAATTTTCAAATTCAAAGTCATAGTTTAACAACCTTTTAACTGTTCCATAACTGACCCTTAGCTCTAGGCTACCTCACTTTTCGTAATCTCGGAATAGAACTCATCGATTTATCCCAAAAAAATTGAAAATTCTCGATTTCTTATGTTTTGTCTTATATTTCTTCCCATCTTTCAATGTTTTGTTTATTCAAAGAGTCTTAATTCTTAGAACTGTATCAACTGAAATGCGTCCCTGAAATCCGAAAATCTTCTTTGCATTTCTCGACATTTTCTCCGCTTTCAATTGCAATTTCGGCGGGAATCTGACAATGTTTGATTAAAATACATTTATTTTAATAATTGAAGAATGGGTATTACGCTAAATAACATTAAATTTTCTTAATAAAGAATGCAACGCTTTGGTAACTGAATACATTTTTGAAAATTTAATAAACATGGGTATTTTGTCCCCATTTTCAAACGATATTAACTTCTTTATCACTTCATTACAAGCTTTATTACTAATAAATTATTTACCATGTTTATAACAAAATCCATTTAAGTAAATATTTTTTATCGTAATTTAATAATTATTTATTAATTTAAATCAACCTAAATTGTATTTTATACCTTATAATAATATTTAAATCGAGCAGTTAATTCTGTTCAAAAAGGATATCAGTGCATTATTCAGCTTTGTACTTTCTAGTGCTAATAGACTAACGGCCGAGTGATGATCGCGTTAAAAGTTAACAACGGTTTAGAATGTTTAACAAAACGTCATTCAGTGTTATTTAATGATTTTAGTAGGCAACCTGTCAAAATCTGACATTTTGTTAAACATTCTAAACCGTTGTTAACTTTTAACAATTGCTAAATTAACAACGGTTTAGAATGTTTAACAAAATGTCAGATTTTGACAGGTTGCCTACTAAAATCATTAAATAACACTGACAATGACGTTTTGTTAAACATTCTAAACCGTTGTTAACTTTTAACAATTGCTAAGTCCATTGCTAAATTTAACAACGCGATCATCACTCGGCTGTAAGGATATTAAAAGTGCAAACAGCTTTACACTCTTTAATAAAAACATTATATAGGTTGTTGCTCTCAGCTATACTATATATTTACTACAGTGAAAAAATATGTAATCTAGATCACATCTAACATTATCTGAAGGTAATATTTTAATTTTATGTAGGTGAGCGGGATAACAAGCATGTCCAAATTTCATGTGTATAATTGTTATTATTGTCTAGAGATGTTTTGGTTTTTATGTTAGTAAGTATGTGGATTTCAGGCACAAGCTGAGTATACCTTGTAAGTTTATTTTTACAATATTCCTTCCATTTATTTTTTATATTTGTTTTTGCATTATTATATCCGTCATTTAAGGTAAGAGTGTAATTGGCTGATACCATTAATAATACTATTCTTAATACAGTTCATATATTTTCCGTGTTAAAATCCCATCCAAATTTTTTACCAATTTTTGCTTTGCAAAAAAAGCAACCGCATGATATAGTAAAGTGATAAGACGCAGAAAGCCATCGCATCATTAAATTTAAAATACGATATTTCCGCGCGAACAGCGAGATTTTGTGCTAATGCATTTTTGCTGTGCTTTTTTCTTCTGTAATTTTTTAATCCTGACTACTTAATATTATGGTAAGCAATATAAGACAATTTTTATTATTTAAATTTTCCTATTATAAATGTTACCTTTGCTGATATAAATACAAACTTTTACATAAATCGGCTTTCTATATTAAATTAAAAGGTCACTTCATCTTTGACTTGTATGTGTGTATTTTATTAAACTTACATATCATCTCAAAGTTTTATTGCTAAGCAAGAAATATACACTTTGAAAAGGGGGACAATTTTTTTTTCAGAATTGTGCAAATCATTTTAAATTATAATTATTGACAGCAGTATCAACAGAATTGTCCAATTTAGGCACTAAAATAATGAATATAAGATATCATATTAAAAGGTAAATAAAATAAATACATTAACACAATACGTTACCGTAGTTACGTCAAATTATTATTTATTATTAAACAATAGAATTTACACAATTTTTAAAACCCTTTTTACACTTTGTAGAGTCATTGTGAATACTTCCAAGATTTTTAAGCTAAGTTGTACGTAAATAATCCATTTTTATTCATTTTTCTCATTCTTATTATCCTTCTTCATAGAGCTTGTTGAAGGGATAGAAATTAAACGACTTGTGCCGTTAACTTTCAAAGTAGACAAAGTCTGCCCTTTAATCTACAGCATTGGATTTTATCATTCTTAAGAGCTTTATAATGCTGGGTTTTATTGAACGCAACACGAAGTTCATACTACAAAGCAATCACATATTTTTACAACGCTCTAATTTGCTCCGTTAATTGGGTTCTTAATTATATAGGCTGGAGGAAGTTTAAAATAAATTTATCGAATATTTATTGTATAACACCCTTTTCGATACTCAGATGCATTCTATGTTACCATACTGCTGTTGAACGAAATCCAGATACTGAAGAATAGGCGTCGAGATGCTTTGCTTATTTTTCTGTTTAAAACTCCGAACCGTCAAATGGAATATGGAAAGGTGTGGGAATCGATTTTGTTTTTAGGTTCTGTTTGACTTACCAGGCGATAAGAAATCTTTTTGGAGCGTCCTTGTCAAACAAATTTCGGCGTAACCGCTTTTCCTGATATAACTATATAACCACAACTAACCATAATAGATCCAACTCAAAGATATTCGGGTGTACTTTAAATGAATTAAATAGACTCTTGTATTTTTTGTCCTTGTTTTACCTTTGGAATCCGTTATTTAGTGCATTATTTGGAATAAATAAACAATAAATTAATATGGCAAGACTTATAGTCCATTCAAAACGCGGGTCCTGGGTGCCCAATTTCGCTGCAAGTGGAGATTACATTTAGGGTATGCTTTTTGGGTCGCTGATTCCGAATTTCGGGGTTCCGCAGCTCGAAAATTCTGGCATCACCCCTAAAAATGCAAGAAACACCCTTTTTAGGGTTTTTTAGCGAAAATCTTATAAAAACTTATGGTCGCCGAATTGGATCCCAAAACTTAACTTGAACCCCGGGAACACCCCTAAAAGGGCAAAAACACCCTTTTTGAAGGTTTTTTAAGAATAATCTTTAAAAAAATTATATAAATTATTTAATGTTGATAAAAATGTGTATTTTTTATGACATTATAATGATTTGAGCCTAACTTAAATTTTATGATAATTCATTGGGGATGAAACAACCTCCATTCATCCCTAAAATATCGTACAATTAAGAAAAATGCAAACAAAAAAATTGTGTGCCTTTTGCCTAAAATTTTAAATAAAAAGCCATATCACGACCAAAAAACATATATTTCCCTCCCCTAAGGCATTATAAATACCTCTCGCAACCCTTTTAGGGGCTCAGAAAATATCCAATTTGCATTAAAAGTAAAACAATGAGTTTAAAATTATTTCTGTTGTATTTTTCTTTAATATACCAGAAAATTTGCTTACAAAAAAGTATTTAAAGGGTTGTTTCGCCCCCAATGAATTACCCGAAAATTTAATTTAGGCTCAAATTAATATAATGTCAAAAAAAATCAAATTTTTATCAATAAAAAATAATTTTTATAATTTTTTTATAAGATTATTTCCAAAAAACCCCAAAAAACGTATTTTTTACTCTTTTGGGGGTGACGCTGAAGTTTAAAGGTTTTGGGACCCCCAAATTCGGAATCAGCGACCCAAAAAACGTACCCTGAAAGTATTTCCCAGGGAGGTGCCTATAGAAAATTTTCATATCTTTTCTAAAAAACGACTCCTAAAAAGGGTCACCCCTTTTAGGGGTGACGCGGGAGTTCAAGGGTTTCAAGACCCCGAAATTCGGAATTAGCAACCCAAAAAACATACCCTGCGTGTATTTTCTAGGTGCTTAAAGAGCATTTTCATAGGTTTTTTTAATAAGGTTTTCGGGGGTAATACCACGAGTGCTTAAAAATTACCGATAATTTTCATGAAAGCTTGTAATTTATAATTCCACAAGATCGAAGAACGAGTGGAATTTGTATAACAAGCTCGAATAAACATTATCTGGTTAATTTTTATGCACAAGCGGTATTTAGGAAGAATATTTCTAGAATGGAGAAATATGGGAGTATTATACTATTAAAATGTTTTTTTTTGTCATACAATTTTTAATTTCATGCAACATAATTAAAACTATAACTGAAATCGTTACTTTATTTATTTCTTCATCGAGTACATGACCAAATCGACTCATTTTGACTGATTTTGACGTTTCTAATTGACAATACAAACAAACAGGTTCGATTGTTCTGTGTTTGTAAGTAAGTGGAAATACCACGTTGGAATGGGAAAATTTATACATGAGTGAAATATTCGGAAAAAACCCTAGGCAGGGTGTTTTTTTGCATATTTAGGGGTGATACCAGAATTTCCGAGCTGCGGGATTTGTAAATTCGAGATCAGCGATCCAAAAAACGTACCCTGAAGGTAGTCTCTACTTGCAGTGAAGTTGGGCACCCAGGACCCGCGTTTTGAATGGACTATTACTTCAGTTTTCTTTCTTAATGAAGGATATCAAATGAAAATATCTCTAGCCATGCGTTGGTCATTAAATCCTTATATGTAAGGTCTGTTCCAAAATTTTTATTATACAGAAATTTCATTATCTGAACTCTCTTAAGCTGATTATTTTCTGCCCGTTGATGTGACCCATAATCAACCATATTTTATTTGCACAAATGATTAATAAACATTCATAATTGCCTTTAAATCTTCATACTTCTTCGAGAATTGATTTATTGAGAAACATTTGACTTGGCCGACTCTACTCGTATATTAAGAGATCTGTAATTTTTAATGGAAATCTTAACTTCTGATTTAAAAATTTCGATTACTTAAAAAGATTTAAACCAGCTATTGCCTCCCTCACTAAAAACTTAAAAAATCTTAAAAACAGGATACAACAAACATTCTTTCATTACACGTAAATCTACTAATGGAACATAGGCAGTCTTAAAGTAAGTGGCAAAGCAAATTGCTGTGCGTATAATTTATGGATAGCTTCTAACTTACCTTTTCAGTAATGGCAATGGGTGTCCAATTTTGGTACAGTTTAATGTTTTATTTTGTGCTTTCTGCGAACCCTTAGGAAAATTGGTATACAGTATGTCCGCGGATGCGGTTAACAAGAGGACAAATGGACCAAAAATTCAAAGATACGAAAAAAGTCATTCTTGATAAAAAATTCTGCTTGTCAAAAAAATATATACTACAATTGGACAATATATTTTTATCAAACACTCGTTTTTTTGGCCTTTTAACCTAAAATGATAAATAAAAAACTTGCTCCAAATTTATTTCTTATTCTGATTTCGAACTTACTGAGGAAAATTTGAATTTATAAAAAATAAAAAAATCAACAATTTTGCAAGTACGCATTTTACATTTACATTTTTTTTACATTTTACATTTTTTCCATTGTATATTTATTTTTATTAATGTTTAGTAATGTAAAGGTGATAATCAAGTAAAAGTAGTAAAATGCGTAGGTACTTGCAAAAATGTTGTCTTTTTTAATTTTTCATAAATTTCAATTTTCTTTAGTAAGTTCGGAATTAGGTTTAGAAGTTAATTTGGAGCAAGTTTTTTATTTATTATTTCACGTTAAAAGGCCAAAAAATGACTGCTCTTGTTTGATTTTATGTTTTTGCATTTTTGAGACGCCCTGTATATAAAAATCTATTTTCTCAGTGCAGTTCATATTTTTTCGACAAGCAGATTTTTTTATTAAGATTGACTTTTTTTCGTCTCTTTCAATTTTTGGTCCATTTGTCCTCTTGTTAACCGCATCCGCGGACATACTGTATATCGAACCCCCTGTGCAGTCGTTAGTGATAGTCATAGCTGAGCATTAACTCGTTAATGCGTTAATCGTTAATTAACGAAGTTAAGAAATTGTTTAACGATTTAACTTTTAAGTTAAGCCGATAAAACATTAACGGTTTACTTAACTTTCGTTAAGTCCGTTACATGCCGCTGATAGCATACCTGATGCCGTGATTTTTTTAATTGCACACCACACTGACTATAGATGCTGTAGGTAATGAGCAAAACGAACGTACCCGAATGAACTATAACTAAGTGCGAGTGAAATGAAATTATATGAGAGGCTTGGGTGAGAGTGAGCGAGCAGTAGATATGGTGACGAACGGATTGGCGGGATTTGTTTTTGTTTATAAGTCGAGTATACAGACGAGTCTGTGTCTGCGACGCATCGGTGAGGCGAACACTATCTTTTAAAAAAATGGTCTAATCATGGGCGTGCTATTATTTTAAATAATGTGATAAAAAAAGTAAATTCTTCAATTATTGCATTTTATGTTTTAAGGTAGGTAATTATTTATATGGAGGTTTCAAAAATTACTTTTTACGAGATGCCATTTTTCATTCTAGCATGGAGAAAACAGCTTCATGGTTAAATAATTAATATTGATTTTTTTACCTTACTACTAATATTAAAGAGACATGAATTATAGTTTTGCCACAAAACAAAAAAAATACCAAAAAAAATCATTACCTACTTTATTCGTCATCTTCAACCTCTTCACGTTCACTATCACTATCTGTATCACTGTCATCGGTATTAGTCCCAACCTGTATTATAATGGATTCAGAGCTTATGGAAGCAAAGGTTGTAGAAGCTCTGGCAAAAGAAAGAGATGCAAGTGAAACAGATAATGTTAGTATCAGTGGAAGTAGCAACAATAAAGAAAATGATGATTTCTTTAGCACTATTACTCAAGGTGAGGTCAGAGGCAAAGGCAACAAGTCTTTTAAAAATATAGCGCAGAATTTACTAATAACTTGGTTCGATTCCAAATCCAAAGACTGGGTTACTGATGCAGCATTTCTGGGTGAATCGGTTTTTATAAAATTGTTTATAAAATATGACACGGCTATACCGTCAAGTGCGGCAATCGAAATACTTTTCTTAACATCCTCGCTCTCCGACGACAATTTTAATATGCTGATGTTCTTAAAAGGACACATGCATCTACTACCTTACCTAAATAATAATTTATAACTTTACTGTTGATTTAATGTTCTTTTAATTTAATTTAGAGTTAATAGGTCAAATAAATACTTACAATTATTACTTATTTTATTTACTTGAACAGCAAAACCAAGTCCCTTCAATTATTAGTAACCATCCAGGTAAAACTATGTATTTCTTTATCGAATAACTTTTAACTTACGTTATTTTTTTGTACATTTAACGCTTTAACGTTTAACGAAGTTAACTTTTTTAGTAACGAATTAGCGACTAACGAAGTTAATTATTTGATTAACGGTGCCCAGCTATGGTGATAGTAAATACAACAGTACTATTTGGTTGTTATTAAAATTATTAATCGTATGAATAATGGTTATAATAAGCAAAGTAAACTAAAACATAACTGTAACGTATAACATTTAGAGAGATGTTATTAAAACTAACTAAGCTGTACAAAAAAATAATATAATATGAATACAAATAATGCGATACTTGAATAAAACCTTAATGGAATATCTGTGCCTGTTTGGTGGAACAAGGAAATTTAAAATTTGGTTCAATGTCTGAAAGTTTAAGGTATGTGTATGTTAAAAATCCTTTTTTACACAGATACGTTGTGCAGAACGGTAATAAAATTTTAATGGCCTTTTCTGCTAAGATAGGGTATTCATATTTTACACTGCGCCAGAAGTCTATTAAAAAATGATCTGCAAAACCAGCTTTTAGAGAATTGTTAGAGGATAAGTCAATGAGCATTTCTTTTTTCTAATAAAGATAAAGAAGTGTTTAAAATTATATCTCTTTGAGAAGCATTGCGTATTCAGTTGTTCGATCTAGGTTTATTAGAAAATACTCCTTGAACGTTAATTGAAGCTGTTTGAGATGTTCAGTAATATATGTAGTTTTAATGTTTTCGTTAGGTGGAATTTTATTTTTTGATATTTAATGCACATTAAAAATGGTGACTCCTGGATCTTGTAAAGACATATCTAGTTCATTTAATTTATACAAAATATATGCTAAGTATGCAAGTTTTTGGAGCCACATAATGTCAGATACAGAAGCGGACAATTCGGGTCAAAACTTTGCTGCGAGAAAGCCACCTAATTTCTGTATGAAGTACTA
The DNA here is from genome assembly GCA_019359885.1 of Listronotus oregonensis. Taxonomy (NCBI): domain Eukaryota; kingdom Metazoa; phylum Arthropoda; class Insecta; order Coleoptera; family Curculionidae; genus Listronotus; species Listronotus oregonensis. Next base: position 64,525 of record JAHBCN010005868.1, on the reverse strand, counting down.
AAGAAATATGGAGACTTTTTAAGTCGTCACAAAGTTTACGAAAAAGACGAGAATTTGTTGCACGGGGCTTTATAAAATTTACAACTTTTACAGCATCGCTTACGGCCGAGTGATGATCGCGTTGTTAAATTAAGCAATGGACTTAGCAATTGTTAAAAGTTAACAACGGTTTAGAATGTTTAACAAAATGTCAGATTTTGACAGGTTGCCTACTAAAATGATTGAATAACAATGACAATGACGTTTTGTTAAACATTCTAAACCGTTGTTAACTTTTAACAATTGCTAAGTCCATTGCTAAATTTAACAATGCGATCATCACTCGGCCGTTAAAGTACTCGCTAACTCTACAGGAATAAGCTTAGATGCCAATGCTTGCCCATGAATACAGGAGTGAGTCCATTCTATATTCTTGTTGATCTTCTTTACTCGTGCCACAAGACCAGAATATGTTTCAGTCATTGATTTTGCACCATCTGTGCACACATCTGAGCAAAAAGATCAGTTTTTTTTAAATAGTCATTGCTCAGATTAAAAATTGCTGCACCAGTCATATAAGTTTAAAGTGGTTTTGCAAATAACACATCTGTGCTAAGGACTTAAAGGAGTGTTCGATAAGATGGAATATTTTTCAGAATTTAGTTAAAAATACGCTGTTTTATATTGCTAAGAAAATTAGCTGCCTTATTATTTTTAATTAATATTACAGTCCCAATCTATTACGTGTACTTCCCTTTTAAGTTACATATTATATACATTCATAAAATAATGTTTAAATGTGCATACTAATTGAAGATCGCAATTTTTATTGTTTCTTTTTTAAGGTTGCATGTGTATGATGTTCTGAAATTAACACAATAAATATGTAGTTTACTTGCTTTTTTTTAAGAACATATATAGTTTATTGTGTGTGTTTGATATTTTTATAGTTATTGTTAAAATGGAAGAATTTCCCGAATTAGATGGTTAGTTAGAGGTACAATTTAGCCAAATCATACATTAATATGCGGCATATGAGAATTAATTAGAACTTTAACAGTATTACTTACCCATAAAAAATATTTTCATAAAAGATGTTATTGAAGACGTAAATGTTAAAATATGAAATATATTAATATATAGTAAATATAATTGACATATATAAGCAAATATATGACAGAAGTATTGTTTGTAATATGAGTATTTGACCGAAAAAAGGTTTAGAATTATCTAAACAATTTCTTTTTTTAAGTACTTCGCAATTGTTTTTACGATTAAAATCTTATTTTATTTCAAGAAAGACCATGTTTGTTTTGTGTATATATTTTGTGACTGAAGTGTTCCCGCTACAAAAATATGTGCTTGTCTTACAGACATTTTTGTGTGACTAAATCCAAATACCGAAAATAAATGCGGCTCTCAAATGATATGTCAAATATCTGACATTTGGGCTACTACTACGAATAGGTGAAAAAATCTTTAGAAAACAAAGCATTAAGAATTGCCATCAAATCCCACAGAACAAGTTTCATAACCAGTATTCAGTCAGAAGCATCAGAACCACTAATTCATCTGATTAGAAAGTATTTTATCATTAATTACGCCGCTTCCGTATTTTCCCAACCTATTAATCCCCATATAAACATCATGTCGTTGCATCCAAATTCCCAACAATATACAAAAAAAAAAAACAAAAAGACTACCAAACTAAGGAACCAAATATTAAAATAATTAACGAAAAAATTGCAACATCAAACCTCCAACATCCCTCCATGGACTATAAAAATTTCAGAATGTAAGACCTTAACTAGTTTGTCTTAATTGTAGACATCTTTAAAAATAATAAAAGGAAGCATTTTCCCAACCAAAAAAAATTTAGATAATCTACACTTCTTAAATCTGTTTTACACAGACCAATTAGTTAATCTAAAGAAATTGAAAAGATTTGTTTAGTTTTACACTTTTCAAATTATTGATCCGTTTTTAATTTTAAATTTTGTCAATGGTTTTTTAGGGTAATAAATTATTTTTGTTTACCAAAAGTTTTAAAGAAGTTTTAAAGAATATTTTTTAAAAATTAAAGATTTTTAATAAATAGTTGAGACGTCTGAGGCTTCTGAGTTAATATTAACCAAAGAAAACTGGAAAGTCGAAGAGAACAGCTGTTTTGACATTTAATTAAAAAAAATGTTGGTGGCCATGACTAAGACAAAAAGTTACTAAAATCCACTAAAAAGTTGTTGAAAAATAGAATAAATCCTAATTGTTTCAAGTGCTTAAGCAAGCTACTTGATCAATAACTTGAGAAAAATGTTGACCACCATACACGTGCCACGTCACTTAAAAAAGTACTTGTTTAATTAATTGATCAATAACTTGTCAGATGTAAAACCCGCTTTAATCCAATCTGTCTGTATCTGAAAGTGCGGAGGATGATAAACATCACTGCACCTTGACCTCAGTAGGCCCGTTGTGCTACCTCCTAAAGGGGACTCCTCACTCAGTACGCTGCCCATCCCACTGATTTAAAGTAGGTGAGAACGTCGCCGAGGGGAATATCCTTAATGTCGGCCAAAGAAAGCCAATACTCGCCCAGCATGGATCTTCTCTTGGACGAGAGTGCAGGGCAGTCACAAAGGATGTGCTCCACCGTCTCGTCTTCCTGTTCACAACCTCTACACAGAGGTGTGTCATTTATACCCATTCTAAAGAAGGTGTTTCCGTAGTTGACAATGTCCAGTAAGAACGCCCGTGATTAGACTAAGGCTCGCCCTAGGCTTTGCCAAGTAATGTTTAGCTGTATCTCTGTCAGGATAGTTCAATAACTCCCTGGAAAAGTTACAGTTTACTGTTTCATCCCATCGTGTTGTAAACTGCTGATGAGAGTGTTTTTTAATTAGGTCCCTTATCGTAGACCCTGTCAGACCTACGAAAGGTTCGGGTCCAAAATTTTGTCTCGGCAGCCTTCCTGGCCAACGAGGCAGCGATGCGGTTGCCTTTGGAATGCGCGTGTCCTTTGGTCCAGCAGAGAGTGACCACATTCATGCTGGAGGAGTCCTCAAGAGCACGGTGACATTCTAGTACCAGACCGAGGCTAGTAGTGTCTATGGTTATGCCTGTGAGCTTAGTTTGGAGCACGCTGGCCAACTTACCCATAGCCCATTTGGTGTTTAAGTTAAGAGATCTAGAATAAATTCCACATCCCGTACATTCTTTTGTTTTCGAACCGTGTGTGTAGATATTAATTATACCTGCCACGTTTGTGCTCCATTCTTCTTTAATCCAAAGGGAGTGTGTAGTCTGTGGTAGATTTTTTGTATATTGTGGAATGCTTTATGCAATTAAACATTTGTACTGTTTGTCAAAAAGAAAAATGTAACAAAATTACATAGAATTCAGGAACTATATCCTATACACACTCTTCTAAAAATCAACAGAAAAATTTAAATGTTATTTGAGTAATAAATTTCATTGAGGTACGAAACAAATTGGATAAACAAGGCCGGAGAATCTATGTAATAAAGTTTACCGTAAAAAAATAATACAAAAATGTACTCACAACATAATACTTTAAAGATTAGTAAAAAAATATGAAAGGTAACCCTCAAAAGCAAAGTACTTTTATCAGTCTGCTTGTTTACAGTGAGAAGGACATTAAACCTGATATAACACTCTTCCTTTTGATAATATTAATATTATTGACTGTAAATAATTTTAATTTTTTCAATTATGGATTATTTTTATATATCAGCTTAAATATACAAGAAGGTAATACTGAAAAGAAAAATAAAAATGTAGCTATAAATTTTTATTTTCCTGTTAAAGATTATTAAGAAATTTCCGCTGTTTTAAGAAAATAATAAAAATGTTACGATTGTTATCCAGATCGGTCTTCGCCATTTTGCTTTTTTTTTGTAATATTTCGGGCATATTTTGTTTTCTTTCAAATCAAAACAAACAGATATAGTTTAATTAAGAAATAAAGCCCACAAACGAAAAATACCAATCATTTATTTTATTGTTCGTTCGTTTAACAACATTTAAATAATATTTGGTTTTGTTTTAATGGGTGAGTGTCTAAGTTTAGAAGAGCTCTTTTTGCTTAGATTTTATAAAAAACAGCATGTACGAGCAATATTACCCAAAAACTAAAATTGCGAAGGCGAACCGGAACAGTCCTAACTGTGTGGATCTTTCAAACGACTTGCGAGTAAAAGCCAACAACAAACACATTGACCACCTTGATATCCAACTTCCAAAGATAATCAAACCCTAAACATTCCACCATTGAGCATACAAATCCCGGAATGCAATACATCCCTAACTATATTTTCCAAGTCTGAAACATCTCCAGAAATAATCGTGGGCCATTTTAAGAAGCTCTTATCAACAAGCTATGAAAAAATTCTTATAATCTACACAGACGCCTCTAAATCAAAAGATGGTGTTGGAGCTGCAGTAGTTACTCCAACTAAAACATTTTACTATAAGTTGCACGACTGGTACTCAATATACTCAGGAAAATTATAATATGCAATCTAACAAGCATGAGAGTATATCAAAAGGCAAGACATAATGAAATATACTATAGCTACTGATTCACTTAGCTCAATACAGGGACTTCAGCAACTATATCCCAGACACCCACTTCTACAAAAAATAAAAGAGACTCTACACAACCTTCAGAGTCACAAAAAATGTGTTAACTTCATATGGATACCATCACACATAGGTATTAAGGAAAATGAAAAATCAGATACAGCAGCTAAAGAAGCTATTTTTCAGCAAAATATAAGCAACAATGTTTCAGTACCAAGTAATGATGTTAAAATGTTTTTTAAATTTAAAATACAGAACGTGTGGCAAAATCATTGGTCAAATCAGCATACTAAGTTAAATGAAATTAAACCCTACGTCAAACTTTGGAATAACAACCACTTTAACTGAAAAGATCAAGTAATACTTACAAGATTACGAATAGGACATACGAAATTTAGCCACGAATATCTCCTTAAGAAAATTGATGCACCTGTTTGTGCAAAGTGTGCATATCAACTAACCGTAAGGCACATATTTGAGGAATGTCCGGAATTAGCACAACTGCGAAACAAACATAACCTAAACCATGGGTTCGCAGAATATTTAGGTGAAAATGCTAACATTGCGAATATAAGAAGATTTCTAACCGAGATAAATTTAATTAATTATGTTTAAGTAATAAGTATTAAGTTATTGAACTATTTAGGATTATTAAGTATTGTTAACAAATCATTGTACCTACTGCTAGAGGTCTCTAATAAACCTCGTAGTTGATGGGGCCCTAAACAATAAATTTAAAAAAAAAATCTTATTAAGATAATTCTTAAAACCTTTTTTTTGGACGAAAATATGTTTTTTTATAAAAAATAAAAATAATCTCATATGAAAGAGAGAAATCGACAAACATTGATCAAGTTGTATAATTCCAAAAAATCCCATCTTTGTCAAATTTTAATGAAAATATTTTTAGCACCGCCCATTTTAAAGGTTTTGACGTCAGCTTTTTTAAAGTAATGCCTACACCTATTTTTTCACAGAAAAAAGTTGTGGACAAAGATTTTGGTTTATCGCGTTTATTTTCAATATACAGGGTGTCCCAGAAATAATGGGACACAAAGCAACAGCAGAATCTTTAGGTCGAATTAATGCCATTAACGTAACCTTGCCTTATCCCAAAGTTGATAATAACTAAGATACAGGGTGTCAAACTTAATTTTGTTTTCATTTTTTCGTAATAATTTCTTAACTAAACGACATAGCGGTACAAAATTGGGGGTTTGGGGGTTCTTTGAAGCGAGAAATTCAAATTCGCTTATACTTTTAATGTTATTGGTAAAGGGCGTCAGCTACGGCCTACCCCACTTGTTTTAGATCGCTTAACTTTTTTTAAACTTTGTATATTAACCTGTTTATTAAAAAAGAAGTTACTATAATTTCCTCTGCGTCAAAAATGTATACCTTATTTAAGTCTCTAGGAGCAACTGTTTTCGAGATAAATGCATTTTAAAGGACCCCGCAATTTTCCTATGGATTATGGTTTTCGACCAATTGTTTTTAAACTTTGCAAAGTAATAATTTTCAACACGCTAATTAAAAGTCCCCACGCGTACAAAACCAAAAAACCCCTTTAACCCCCCCAAAAACAGCCTTAAAGGTCACTAGGGATTTGAAGAATTTTGAGGGTGATTTTGGGGGGGTTAGAGGGGTTTTTCGGTTTTGTACCCGTAAAGACTTTTGATAAGCGTGTTGAAAACTATTACTTTGCAAAGTTTGAACACAATTGGTCAAAAATCATTTCCATAGGAAAATTGCGGGGGTTCTTTAAAATGCATTTATCTCGAAAATTGTTGTTCCTAGGAACTTAAATGAGGTATACATTTTTGACGCATAGGGAATTATAGTAACTTCTTTTTTAATAAACAGGTCAATATACCAAGCTTAAAAAAAGTTAAGCCATGTAAAACAAGTGGGGTAGGCCGTAGCTGGTGCCCTCTACCACCAACATCAAAAGTATAAACGAATTTGAATTTTTCGCTTTTAAGAACCCCTAAATCCCCAATTTTGTACCGCTATGTCGTTTAGTTAAGAAATTATTACGAAAAAACGAAAACAAAATTAAAAGATTGACACTTTGGGATAAGGCAAGTTTACGTTAATTGCTTTATTTCGACCTAAGAAATCTGCTGTTGCTCTGTGTCCCATTACTTCTGGGACACACTGTATATTTATTCAACTTTTGAAGGTGCCATTTGGATAGAAAATTTTATTATCTGAAAAGATTATTACATATTTCTGCTAAAAATGCCTAGATTTTGAGATAATTTAGAATTTTTCAAATGATGACAAATTTATTCCGTTCTCAAAAATAATTATTCATAACATTGATCTTACGAATTTGTTTCTTATTACCTCTCTTATTTCCATATAGTCAATAGCCTAAATTCCCGAAGTGGAAGATATTCTTATGGTGACTTGCAATCATGTAATAAATGACATAACTCAAAGGTTAAATGTAACTTTTTAATTTAAATCCATGCTCTTTAAGAAAAGCTTAAAGTGTTTGTTTTTCAGCTGGGCAACAGGCAACTGTCAGCCCTATCGGTCCTGATGAATTGCCGCCACCATTTTACCAGGCCTCCGAGGGAGGAGGTGTCCCTATGGTTACTTGCCGTGTGTGTCAAGCAATGATTGATATATCAGGCAAAAGAGATCAGCATGTGGTAAAATGTGCTCAGTGTAACGAAGCTACCGTAAGTGGGAACTTTTATCTCAAATTGAAACTAATGATGCTATACAGATTAAATTATAGTATAAGTAAATATATATACCGGGTGTCCCAGAATATGTGGGCAATCTCTCGGAATCTAATAGAAAATCTAAAAATATTACAAGTTCCCATAAACGTTTTTCTTATGACCCTCCCCTACGGAGATACAGGTACATAACGGACGCCCCTGGAAATCGTTTTTGTTTAAATAACTTTTAAAATACTAGACGAAATTTAATATTTTTTAATATGATGGTTACCGGATAAGTCTTCTTAAAATAAACCCATTAAATCATATTTAGCTTATTTAGTTTGCCAGGGACGAACTATCTTGACACAATAAGAGCAATTTTTTAACACCCTGTACGATAAAGGCTCAACAAATTTTTGGATAGCTTTAACCTTAAACTTAAAAAAAAGGTTTATATCATGTTTGGTAATTTTTTTTTTATAAGAAGAAAACTTCATATAAAAGTATGTCCTAAACGTCTTAACTTTTGAGACACAGGGTGGTAAATTTTTAAAAAATAAATTATTTATTATTAATATCTGTAATACCACGTTAGGTATTTTGATGAAATTTGGCATGCATATACTATGTATCAAGAAGCCTTTTTTAGTGTACCACATTTTTTTAATTTCCACCAGTGGCGTTCGTACAGAATTTGACCTGCCTATTTTGGCAAATAAAAAAATGTGGTACACTAAAAAATGCTTCTTGATACATAGTACATGTATGCCAAATTTTATTAAAATTCTAAAGCGGTATTACAGATATTAATAATAAATGATTTATTTTTAAAAAATTTAACCGGCCTGTATCTCACAAGTTAAGACGTTCATATGAAGTTTTCTTCTTAAAATGGTCCCAAAAATTTCCTTCTTAAATATTGACGTACAATTAGAAAACACCCTGTATAACGTAAAAAAAAAATTCCAAACATGATATTTTATTTCTCGTAAACAGTTGATTTTATCGATGTCAAACAGGAATACCTTTTTTTAATTTAAGGTTTAAGCTATCAAAAAATAATATTGTTGGGCCATTTTCATACAGGGTGTTAAAAAAATTGCTATTATTTTGTCAGAGATAGTCCGTCTCTGGCAAACTAAATAAGCCATATATGATTTAATGGGTTTATTTTAATTAGGCATTGTATCATTGTTGATTGTACCTCTCTCATCTTCTGTAATCTTTGGCACAAACGTTTATCATCCTCCACATTTCCCTTTGGAGTTTCTTAAACCATCACTTAACTGTCATAAGGGATGAATAATTCTCTCCAAATAGTTGCTTCATTTTAGCATGACACTCGTGTGTTAATAAAACCTATTGCAAATTGTACAAAACAAACCATATTCTCTTTTTCCTATGTCTAGATACTAAACGGACAAATTTTCTATGTTCATGGCCAACTTTAGATGTCATTTCAAGTGATGCTTTTAAAAATTCTTTATAAAATTTCTCCAGTACGAAAACTTATTTGGCTATTTTAGAAAAAACTAAACCTCAAGAACCAAATTTTCTTCCGGGTTTGTATCCACCAATTTTCAACCCTTAATTTCTGATGTAAAAACAAAGATTTTATCAAAGAAACATAATTTCCCTGATAAAATAATTTGACTTTATTTTTGAAAAAAAATAAAAGATGAAAATAGGGGAAAATTTTTCCTGCCTGGAGGCAAAATGCTTGCCTCCAAAAATTTTAAAGGAAAGGAAACACACTAAATAATTAAATTGAAAATATATGAATTTTTTTTGTAATTTAACCTTAGGGAAATTTCAAGGGCTGAAGAAAGGGAGTTATTTTATTTAGGCCCAACTGATGATTTTTATTATAATTAGCAAATGTCATAATAATTTGGAAAAAAAATATTTTTAAATTGTTTTATAAGCTATTTTTAAGAAGGTTGCCTGATGAAAAATCTATTAGGAACCAAAACAAAAATTTGTGGGGCTTTCTGTAACCCTTGGTAAAAGGAAAAACTTGCATTAAACCCAGAAACGGGAGCTTTATTTTTGCCATTTTTGAAGCCCCGAAATGGATCTTTGAAGAAACAAAAAAAAAAAAAAAATCCTGGAAGAAAAGGTATTTTACAGAGAGATCAAAAAACACCGTTTTATTCTTTTTCTTATAAAGGTTAGTAAATTTTTTATGTCCTTTTTGTTTTGAAAAAATAACAAGGTTAAAATAAAAGAACAAGTTTTCTGTGATCTTTCTTTATAACTGAAACCAAAGTTTTGCAGGCCAAAATTTATCACAATAACCTTTTTTTTTTATCAAGTTTAATTTATGGTTTGAGTTTAATTATAAACAAAGCTTTTTTTACCAACCGAAATCTCCACCTGGTAAAAATATGTTCGCGGGTCCCTCCCTGTTTTTTTTTGGGTAAAAGCTCATTCAGCGCATTGGCCCTTAGGCCAAAGGGAAGCGTATCATTTAATTTGGCGCCTAGTCCTGTTACACCTCCTGTACCGTCAATGCCGGGGCATGTGGGGAGTTACATGTGGACATTGTGGGGATAATTTTTGGAAGTTGGCCCTTTAAAGTATTTTTTTTTATTTCAGTTAATAAAACTCTTCAATAGGCCCTTGCACATATATTTTTTTTTGCTAAGAAAAAAACCTTTAATTACAAATAACACCGTTTCCAAAATTTTTTAATTGGAAATTTTTATAACAGAGAGTAGGTATGGGGCCCCTTAATCCCAAGAAAAAATTTGGGAACATCCCCATTTTTATAAAAAGAGTGGCCAATTTACAATAGGCATTAGCTGCCATTGGCACTAACCAAACATTAACAAGGCTGACAAGACTACTTAGCTGACTGGGAGCCCATCAACTAGGGCTTTGAAGGGGGCCCAAAGCTTAGATTTCGTCATCGTGGGTAAACTAAAAAATTCCCGCCAGATATGAACTACGGGTCTGCGGTACAGCAGACCAAAGTATGAGATTTTTTTTTCGAAAACATAAATAGAATCATTTAACAATGTTGTCCTACTTGGGCTAGGAATATTTTATAATACGGGGAATGCTTATGTAAAAAATTTAAATTTTAAAACCATACAAAAAAAGAATTTGCTAACAAATTAAAATATGGGGGTAATCTCCTAGGCCATGAGTTTGGTGTTAATGACAGCTGCAAAACCAATTTTCCAGGAATTATGCATTATGCAGGAAGTTTCAAGGTAATGGAAGGCCAGTACTGTAGAAAAAGTTATCCATTTATAAAGCAAAAATTAAATGGATATAGGAAAAAAGCCTTGAAGCGACAGATCCTGAAGGGATGAACAAGAAAAACAGGCTCTCCTGTAAGAGTGGGGTCATTAATTTTTGAACGGCTTTTTGTTTGGGGAAACAACCACAAAATTGTAAAAAACAGCTAGTTGGTAAAAATTTTTTATATACTCATTAATTTAACATATAACCGGGAAAAAAAAAAATTTGGGAAAATAAATGTTTTTTCCAGACAACCCCGATGGAAATGGGGTTTTGACATCTTACTAAAAGTCCCCGGAGTTCATTGCATATGAGAGGGATTCACATTTCGGGGGCATGGCACCTGAAATTGCATAATTTTTAAAAAATATCTGATAAAATAACGTAAAAAATTTTCCCCTTAGGGCGCAAAATTGAATCTGACCTTGAAACACTCTACGATGCCCGGGGGGGGCTCCAAGGGGGTGAATTTTGGCCAAAAACTTAACGATGGGTCGCAAATCTGGGTCAAGTTATTTCTGGGGGGTTTGGGGCGCTTTTAATCAACCCACGAAACATCCCCATGTTGCCCAGGTGGGGCTCCGGAGGTGAATTTTAGAAAAAATTTGCCTTAACAAAAGGTGCGAGAATCCGGGTCAAATATTTTTAGGTTTTGGAAGCGTGTTTTTAACCGTCGTTGGAACAACCCAGACCGAGGAAGGGGCCCGGGGGGGGGGAATTTTGGCCAAAATTGGAATCGAAAGTATGATCCCAGAAGAAATAGTTTTTTTAAAAAAAATCGGAAAAAATATTATCGCAAATGTAGTCATATACCCAAGCACTTAAGTAAAAAATTCTCGAGGATTTTATTGATACCAGAAACCTTCGATACTGGTCGAAAGCAGAAATCTACGATGCCGATTGAAAGCAAGAGATCCACTATGTCTATCGGAAGCAGAAATCCACGTTTCAAAATTTAAAATAAAGATTTTTTACATTGGGCGCCAAAGCCGGAAGCGGCACCCGGGATGTCGACCTTCATGCACGTAAAATTTCTTTAAAAGTTCCGTTTGTCCAAAAAAAATATTAGTCTTAGCGGTTTTTTAAAAAAAATATTTCTTTTAGGATCATGCTTTTTCTTTTTGGGCCCCCCCCCAATTTTCCAACGGCAGATTCCGAATCAGCGCCCCCAAAACCCTCCAAAAGTACCTTTGACCCGGATTCTCGCGACCTATCGTTAAGCCATCCCTGGGCATTGTAGGAGTGTTTTGAGGTCAAATTCGAAATCAGCGCCTTTGAAAACCCTCGGGGAGTAATTTTTACGGTATTTTACTATATTTTATCGACTTTGTAATTTTTAAAAATTAGCAATTTGGGATGTACTTTTTGCACCGAGATGCACTTTGGGTCGACCAGCCCCCTCATTGTACAATGAATTCCCCGGGACTTTTTTCCAAATATGTCGAAAACTGCATCCGATCCGAGTTGTCTGGCAAAAACGATTTATTTTTAGGTAATTTTCCTGGTCTAATATTGCA
>JAHBCN010005868.1:0-52486 GCA_019359885.1 Listronotus oregonensis | reverse complement strand
ATTGTTGTTGTACCCCCCCATTTTGAATTTTCCCCGTTTACCCCCAATTTCTTTGGAGTTTCTTAAACCATCACTTAACTGTCATAAGGGATGAATAATTCTCTCCAAATAGTTGCTTCATTTTAGCATGACACTCGTGTGTTAATAAAACCTATTGCAAATTGTACAAAACAAACGCGATATTCTCTATTCTGCTATGTCTCAGATACTAAACTATGACAAATTTTCTATGTTCATGGCCAACTTTAGATGTCATTTCAAGTGATGCTTTTAAAAATTCTTTACTAAATTATCTGCGTCAGTACGACAAGACTTATTTGGCGTAGCGTCGAGAAAAACTAAACCTCAAGACATCAATGAAGTTTTCTTCACGGTTTGTATACCACCTAATTTTCAACCCTTAATTTCTGATGTAAAAACTTAAAGATTTTATCGTAAGAAATCATACATATCTGATAAAATAACTTTGACTTTATATTTTGAAAATAAAAATCAAGCATGAAAATGGGGCGGAAATGCATTTTCCTGCCTAGAGAGGCAAATGCATTGCCGTCCTTATAAAATTAATAAGTATGGAAAGGTAACACACATAATATATTTTATTAAATTGAAAATACATATGTAACTTTTTTTTGTAATTTGACACCGTAGAAGAAAGTTTCTAAGGCTGTAAGAGAAGAGTTATTTTATTTAGGCCCAACTGATGATTTTTTATTATAATTATGCATAATGTCATAATAATTTAACGAAGAAAAAATTAATATTTTTATATATCTGTTTTATACAGCTATTTTAGTATGTTGCCCGTGATGATAATACTATTATGAATCCAAAACAAAAACTTGTAGCTTGCCTCTGTAATCTTGGTAATAAGTGTTTAAAATCTTGCTACTGTAAACCCAGAGGTACAGTAGTCGTTTATTTTTGTCAATTTTTGAAGTCCCGTTAAATGTTGACTTTGAAGAATGACAAAAATGTCATAATTAAAAAAAAATACCTGCGAAGTATAAAAGGTATTTTAACTAGTTATGTTTGTGATACAAATAGCACCTTTTTTTTTTATTCTTATTTACTATAAGGTTAGTATATTATTATGTCCTTTATTAGTTTTAAGAATAAATTATAACAAGTGTTAATATGTATAAAAGTAATGCAAGTTTTTCTGTGATCTTTCTTTAGTAATCTGAGGCAACTGCTAAGAGCTTTTTGCAGCTAAAATTTCATAACACAATAACTTTATTTTTTTTTATCAACCGTAATTAAGTTTATGTGTTACTGAGTTTAATTATAAACAAATGCTTTTTCTCTTTCTAGCCAATCAGAAATGCTCCACCTGGTAAAAAATATGTTCGCTGTCCCTGCAACTGTTTGCTTATTTGTAAAAGCTCATCTCAGCGCATTGCTTGCCCTAGGCCAAATTGCAAGCGTATCATTAATTTGGCGCCTAGTCCTGTTACACCTCCTGTACCGTCAATGCCTGGCATGTGTAGAGTTACATGTGGACATTGTCGGGATACATTTTTGGTAAGTTGGCCCTAAAAGTACCTTTTTTTTATTTCAGTTAATAAAACTTTTCAATAGGCGCCTTGCACATATATTTTTTTTGCTAAGAAACAACCTTTTAATTACAAATAACACCGTTTCCAAATATTTTTTTAATTGGAAACTTTATAACAGAGAGTAGGTATGGAAGCACCCTAATCCCAAGAAGAAAATTTAGAACATCCCCGCATTTTTATACAAGAGTGGCACAATTTACAATGGGCATTAGCTACATGGGGCACTAGCCCATTGGCACTAACTACATTAGACATTAACAACGGCTGACAAAACTACTTCAGCTGACTGGGAGCCCATCAACTAGGGCTTTGAATGGGGCCCAACAGCTTAGATCTTCGTCATCGTGGGTAAACCTAAAAAAAAAGTCTCCCGCCAGATATGAACTACGGGTCTGCGGTACAGCAGACCAAAGCTATGAGATTTTTGCTTTTCGAGCTATTACAATAGAATCATTTAACAATGTTGTCCTACTTGGGGTAGGTATATTTTATATATACAGGGCGTCTTATACGGTGGAGAATGCTTATACGGTGGAGAATGCTTATGCTAAACAGGTTCTACCCAAGGTTGGTAAACTTAACAAGGAGTGCTCGATTTTTACTATTTGTCCGCAGATATAGGTTATGTTTTGACGTCACCCGTTTGCCCTTTTTGCGTAAAAGGTAGATTTATTTTATTGATTTTTGTTAAATATTCCACTTTTAAAAACTATTTTGGATATGCACTTACTATTAGAACTATAATGTATAATATTTTTAAAAATTAAGACTTTATATTACTTGTAAACAAAACAAAAAGGCCAACGGATTACGTCACAAATACAGAATTGACATTTAAATTGGTGTATATGGGCTTAAATGGGATCGAGCACTCCTTGTTAGGTTTATCACCCTTGGGTTCTACCCATACTCAATACAAGTAAGGTGTTACAATAACAAATTAAAAATATACGGAGTAATCTCCTAGGCCATGAGCTAGTTAGGTGTGTTAATGACAGCTGTCTAAAACCAAGTTTTCCAGGAATTATGCATTATGCAGGAAGTTTCAAGGTAATAGAAGGCCAGTACTGTAGAAAAATGTTATCCATTTATGCAAAGCAAAAAAATTAAATGGGTATAGGAAAAAAAGCCTTGAGAGCGACAGATCCTGTACAGCATGTAGATGAACAAGACAAGCAGGCTCTCCTGTAAGAGTAGGATCATTAATTTGCTGAACGGCTCTTTGTTTAAAGGGTAAACAACCTACAATAATTGTGCAAAAGACAGCTAGTTGGTAATAAATTTTGATATACTCATTAATTTAACATATAGACCAGGAATAATACAGCAATTTAGGCCAAAATAAATCGATTTTGCCAGACAACTCGGATCGGAATGCGGTTTTTGACATCTTACTCAGGAAAGTACCAGGAGTTCATTGTACAGGGTTTTCATTTATATTTTGACACGCATTTACAACTATAACTAAAAACGATAGAAAAAACTTCCTATATAAAAGTTTTATAGTTTTTTTTCTATTTTTTTTAAGCATAATGAAAGAAAAAATGAGCATCAAAATTAAGAAAAATGAATAAGTTAATTTTTTTTAAATGGCCCCTTATATTTTTATTTGAATAAAAGCTATTTTCACCCCCTTTTTTAAAAAATATAGTTTGTTGGTATTTCATTTACCGAAAAATTTTAAATTTTTTTTTAAAAAATCAATGGAAAATAAAAATCACATTGCCTTGGAAAACAAATGACTTCTTTGTTTATAGTTTACAGCACCTTGACACGTCTTGATTTTTTGGCGTCCTTCTTTTAAATTAAAAAATCTTAAAATGGGATATCCCAAAGATAAAAAACACGAAATAATGTCTTTTCTACCAAATAATGAAAACATTTTCAATTCCTGTAATTCCCAACGTTTTCCCCAAGGGTAATAAACTTAACAAGGAGTGCTCGAGCCCATTTAAGCCCATATACGGCAATTTAAACGTCAATTCGGTATTTGTGACGTAATCCGTTTGCCTGTTTGTTTTTTTTACAAGTAGTATAAAGGTAAATTTTTTAAAAATTTATACATTCAGTTCTAATAGTAAGTGCATATCCAAATATTTTTAAAAGTTGAATATTTAACAAAAAATAATAAAATAAATCTACCTTCCGGGCAAAATGGGCAAACGGATGACGTCCAAACATAACCTGTATCTGCGGACAAATAGTAAAAATCGAGCACTCTTTCTTAAGTTTACCACCCTTGCGTTTTCCCGGACAGCGAATACCTTCGAGAAACTCGATAACTTATATTGTTCGTCGGTTTAGAGAAACAAAAAGCGTTAAAAGAAAAACGAGAACAGGGGCTGCAAATGAAGAGAAGATTTAAATATTTTGCTTTATTTTGAAGGTAATTTTATTTTAGGAGTAACAAAAAACAAAATCTAAGCGATATAACTTTTTAGAAAATCCCGAAAGTTCAATTCCTTCCGTTTCAAATTATACAAACAAATCCTGGGGAAAAATTCACAGTACATTGAAGAAACCTAATTTTCATCCCTACAAATTTTTGCCAGTTCAAAATTTAACCGACGCTCATAAGATTGAACGACTTAATTATTGTCAAGAAATGATTCGTAATCTTCAAAACGATGGAAATTTTTTTAACAACATTTTATTTACTGATGAAGAAACCCTTTCACTACGGCGGGGATGTATAATAGAAAGAACAAGCATTATTGGGCTGAAAACCTTCACAAAATCCAACCTGTTAAGATACAAGGACGTAGGTCTCTTCATGTTTGGTGTGGCATGTTGGTAAGGTTATTGGACCGATAATTTTTGAAGGACCTCTAACGGGAGATAGGTATCTGCATTTTATTCAAAATGAGATCGAAAATCTGCTTAAAGACATTCCTCTTCAGCAATACAGAAACATTATCTGGCACCAGGATCGGGCACCCCCACACAATGTTGGACCAGTAACTCAGTATCTTAGCGAGAAATACGGAATTTGGATAGGAAGGTATGGCACTATTAGATGGCCGCCCAATAGCCCCGACTTAAACCCTCTGGATATATTTTTGTGGGGTTACCTAAAAAATAAAATTTATTACGAAAGGCCAGAAAATATAAACATACTAAGACAAAAAATTGAAAATGAAATAATGTTACTTAATAGGAACCGGTCCGAATTTGTTTTCAACGCGATTAATCGTAAGTTGAGGAGAAACATTTTCAAGTGCAAGAAAATGGTGGAGGTTACGTCGAAAATTTGTAAAAATATTTATACTTAAAGTTAGTAATAAATAAATCATTTGTTTTCTAAGGCAATGCTGATTTTTATTTTTCATTGATTTTTTAATTAAAAACTTAAATATTTTCAATACGTCTTAATGAAATACCAACAAACTATATATTTTGAAAAAGGGGATAAAAAGAGCTTTTATTCTAAATAAAAATATACAGGGTGTTCCATTTGAAAAAAGTTAACTTATTCATTTTTCTTAAATTTTTGATGCTCATTTGTTTCTTTCATTATTCTCAAAAGATAATAGAGAAAAAACTATGAAACTTTTATAAAGGAAGTTTTTTTCCTTTCGTTTTTAGTTATAGTTGTAAATGCGTGTCAAAATATAAATGAAAACCCTGTACATATGAGAGGGAGCTGGTCGACCCAAAGTGCATCTCGGGTGCATAAAGTGCATCCATGAAATTGCATAATTCTTTCAAAAATATACAAAGTCGATAAAATAACGTAAAAATTACTCCGTTAGGGCGCTAATTCCGAATCTGACCTTGAAACACCTCTACGATGCCCAGGGGTGGCTCCAAGGGGGTGAATTTTGGCCAAAAACTTAACGATAGCTCGCCAGAATCTGGGTCAGAGTTATTTCTCGGGGTTTTCGGGGGCGCTAATTCTGAATCTAACCACGAAACATCCCCATGTTGCCCAGGTGGGGCTCCACCGAGGTGAATTTTAGACAAAAATACGCCTTAACGATAGGTCGCGAGAATCTGGGTCTAAGGTACTTCTTGGAGCTTCTTGGAAGCGCTGATTCGGAATCCGTCGTTGGAACAACCCTACGACCGACGGAAGTGGCTGTGCGGGGGTGAATTTTGGCCAAAATTGCGAATCTAGAAAAGTATGATCCCAGAAGAAATAGTTTTTTTTTAATCACGCAAATCGGTAAAACAATATTTCAAATCGACGTATATTTTGAAAGAATTATGAATTTCGGGGATATTTATCCCGAATCATTTGGGCAAGCCCTCTCATGTGTACAATGAATTCCTGGTACTTTTCCGAGTAATATGTCGAAAACTGCATCCTGATCCGAGTTGTCTGGCAAAAACGATTTATTTTTAGGTAATTTTCCTGGTCTAATATTGCAGTTGGGAGACTCAACGGTTGACGCGTGAATTTTGTAGGACACATTTTTTTCGATTATTGCATTTAATTATCCTTTCATTAAACTGTAAAAGAAATGGATGGTTATACATTTTCAATACATCAGCCATTTGACATGTTCGGCAGCTGAAAGCTTGAAAACGCCGTTTTCCGAACATTTTCGTAGATAAAAAAGTTGTAGGACACGTCAAAATGAAGCCGTTCAGAGAGTTTCAGCCCGGTTGGAAGTAATTTTTATTTTTTTGATGGTGTACTGTGGTCTATTAATAATTTTACCATATAACAGAACTCTTTCAATATTATCTGACACACTACTTGAATTGCTGCATGAAGCAAGCATGTTTTCTACGCTAGGGTCCAGATTCATGCAGCTGTATTTATTATCGGGTCATAAAAAAAACTAAAAATCCAATGAAATACCAAAAAGAGATAAATGAAATGAAATGCTTTAAAATGAAATACTTTTATTGTCATTAATATTCCATAATGTCATGGACAACGTCATTGTACATAGTATACAGAAGAAAAAAATAAAAAAATCCTAGATGCAAAAAATGGAACAAAAATAATTTCACAACAAACAAACATATATAAACATGTTCACAGGAATACTAATCTTTAATCGACAAACAAAACCGGACGACAAACAAGTCCATACTGAAAAAACAAACAATAATTAATAATAGTTTAGTAATTATAAATTTAAGAAGCCATACTAGAAGGACAAGAACCACCAGGCAGGAAAGAATATCATAAGTATTCGTCTACCGAGTAATACTCTTTTTTAATTAAATAATACTTAAGACGCATTTTAAAAGTGGTAATGATATCCGCTGGAAGGGCATTAAAGATCTTAATGCAGCTCATTATCGCACCCTTACCGAACAAAGCCGTACTGTGAGACGGAATGACCAGGTCATCTCCGCCTCTAGTTCGCATGTGATTACTTTTAATCAGAATTTGTTTTAAAATACTGAGGATTATTTTTGGCCAACAAGGCACAATAAAAATAAACAGTGACGGCACCGTGAGTATGTTTGTTTCTTTAAATCTACCCCGAGAGGATTCGTTATAACCCATTCTTAACATGGTTCTGACTGCTCTTTTTTGAGTTACAAACACTCGAGGAGAATTTATGACAGACGACCTATACCAAAAAATGATTCTGTATGAAATAATATACTAAATACAAGCAAAGTAAAAGACTCGCAATTTATAAAAAACCGGGGTAAATCTACCCAAAAAGTAGAAATCGAATAAACGTAGCAGCGCTGAGCACACACGAATGCCTCGTGTCTTCGCATGTCCTTTTGGTCCGAGATCAGATATAAATGGCCAGACATGAACTTTAAATGGTATTTACGCCGAAACTAAATTTTTCCTAGAAAAGATATTTAGCAGGTGGTTCCAAAATAAGCAAAAAAAAATGAGAATTAATACTTAATCGTGGGTTAGTTTTATAAAAATGTTTATCATATTTTAAAGTTTGAAAAGAGTCTGTACCCAGCTTGATCGTTGACTTTACAGAAGGTGTTTATTAACTTAATGGATTGATGCATAATAGATTTTTAGAAGGTAGCAGAGTCGGAGTGGTTAAAATTCGAAATACTATGTGAAAATATAAGATTTTGTTAAATTACTGATGATTAAAACATCGTTTGTTGTTTTATATAAATTGATTTATTTATAGTTAGTCTTTACTACAGGCTTATTTCAGTTTCACTGGGACTTTTATTCTCATCTACAATAATAACAAGCCGCTGTATATTATTAGTAAAAAAAATATATGATTATTTGATTTTAATGGCAATTATTTTGTGATCTTACTTTTTATTTTATTTGATTTCACCCACATATATTCGTTTGGAGTAAAAATATACATATATTATTACGTAGTTTTGTATTTCTAATTTAGTGTATAGTAACTTTATTGCAATATCTATTCAATGGCACAATAGACAAAACTTTATTTTTAAACCAATCTTTAAAAAGTTCCTCAGTGTTGTGGTTAGTTGTAGTTAGTTGGATGACGATGACGGAAATGACGATGAAAAATTTTAAGGTACGATTCTACATAAAAAGATATGAAAAAAGTTCATATTAACATATGTCCGGAAATGCTTCCAGAGGGAGCTACAGGCCCTTATAGGTGGTGTCATAAAAGTGATTTTTATTTAAATTATTAGGATCTACTTACAATACAGGAATTAACTTTTACGTATAAGTTAGAGTAATTGGAGGTCACATTTTGAAAATATCAGGTGACCCATATTGCAACCAGTGGCGTAGAAACAAAGGGGTGGTTAGTTATTTAGGGTCATATTTTTTTCGCCAAGTGTATTTTCGCTATCTTTTAAATAAATTGTTTCTTTGAACATTTTTACGTAAAAAGGTACCCTTGGTATAAAGTCGTATAGTCGGCGGAGATGCAATACAAGAATATTTATAAATATACCATTCCAACCTGTATTTGATTATCGATTAACATTACAGTAACTTGTTTATTTTAGCATTTCTATGGTAAAACTAATGTGTAACAGTCTGACCTGCATTTAAGTATCGTTCACCAATTCGTTTTCAGCACTACTTTTTTGTTAGTTGATTATTTTTAATGGACCAATCAGATTTGCCCGGGTGTCAAATCCTATACCGAAATGTTTAAATGCTACCTGAAACGTAGGATCTTAATCAGATCATTATATTTACTCAACATATGCTCGCGGCCATCCCTGGCTGCCCCGTCTTTCTACTCCCAAAGAAGGAGAAAAGAAAGAAAACATGTATATTTCGTAGTCTATTCGTAAAATCCGTCTTTTTACGAAGATCTTAGTTTTTTATGAAGCGTCGGTGTATTATGTAAAATAATCAAGCTACACAATAAGCCTGGGCTTATTATAAAGAGCCGGTGCTGTTTCGTTATATTATATCCTAAATATAACCTGACTAATTTTAAATTTGTATATTCGTACTTTTTTAAAAATTATTATATCCAAAACTAACTAGAACTAACCCGCTTCTTCACGAAATTGCCATTTTTTACATTTGGCCAGGCTATGTTACGACACAATAAGATGAAACAGCTCCGGCCCTTCATAATAAACCCAGGCATATTGTATAGCTTGATTATTTTATATGATACACCGACGCTTTATAAAAAACTAAGATCTTCGTGAAAAGACGGATTTTACAAATATACTACGAAATATACATGTTTTCTTTTCTCCTTTGGGAGTAGAAAGATAGGACAGGACTAATTTTAAATTTGTATATTTGTACTTTTTTAAAATTATTATATACAAAACTAACTAGAACTAACCCGCTTCTTCACGAAATTGCCATTTTTTACATTTGGTCAGGCTATGTTACGACACAATAAGATGAAACAGCTCCGGCCCTTCATAATAAACCCAGGCATATTGTATAGCTTGATTATTTTATATGATACACCGACGCTTTATAAAAAACTAAGATCTTCGTGAAAAGACGGATTTTACAAATATACTACGAAATATACATGTTTTCTTTTCTCCTTTGGGAGTAGAAAGATAGGACAGGACTAATTTTAAATTTGTATATTTGTACTTTTTTAAAATTATTATATACAAAACTAACTAGAACTAACCCGCTTCTTCACGAAATTGCCATTTTTTAGATTTGGTCATGTTATGTTACGACACAATATGATGAAACAGCGTCAGATTGTGTACCTTGATTTTTATTTACACAATATGCCGACGCTTCATAAAGTGACTAGGAACTTCATAAGGAGATGAATTTTACTAAAAGACATCTTTACTTTAGATGTGTAATTTTTTTTTTTTCAATGACTTATTTATTTGGTGAGTTGTGAATATGCAAAGAAATATTCTAAAAATTTTGCTACTCTCAAAGTGAGTTACAAGTTTTTTTAGAAGTTTTGTGTTTTATTATTTAAAATTTAAGTTTTTTACTCAAAGACCCTTGAGGAAAAACATATTTGTATTATTGTTTTACATTGACGTCTTTTTTTCAGTTTAATACACTAAACAATGCTCTAGCCCGATGTCCCCACTGCCGCAAAGTTTCTTCGGTGGGCCCAGACTATGCCCGCGGTCGAGGTAATATTTTCTTTATTTTAACTGTCATCTGTTTGACAATAGGCATCGGTGTGACAGCTGGCACATATACATTTGCCAAGAGCCATAGTGGAATATATGTAGCCTATGTAGGAGCGTTTATATTGGCTACCATATTTTTGTTACGTAGTCTGTATTATTACTTTATGAAGGTTAGTATCATTGAGGGCCCAATGTAAAAAAAAATTAAGAGGTTTAGAAGGTCTGAAAAAATAAGGATATGCTTTTGGTAGTATTCAGTTTTTAGGGGAAAAAAATTACTCGATTTTTTGCTGTTTTTTTTATTAACTTCTGAGCGATTTTTTGTTAGCATAATAACTTGCGTTAAATATATAAAAAGATAAATTATTGTTTTTCTGTCAGTATTACTTGATCGGTTAAATATGACTTTTAAATAAATTAATTTTTTATAACGTTTGATTGCTTCCCTAAAATTAAATATACTACATAAGAAAATATTGAAGGTTGTACATACAGATCGACTTGGTAAAAATAATAAAGTTTAAATGTAAAAAAAGGTGTAAGCTAAGACCAATAAAATAACATGTTATTAAAGACGTTAAACCATATTTGTAATAATATTCATAGATTACAAGATTCTCTTTGTTTCTGTTTATTGCATGATAATATATTTTCAGACTTTATTAATGTAGTTTTGTTTTGTTCTGGTTAGGAAAAAAATAGTTGAAATAGGATATTTACTCTTCATTTTGTATTTGTGACAGAATTTATTTAATTGCCTGTTTATAAAAGTAGAATAAAATTTACCCAAATTAAATTATTTCTAAACTTTATCATATTTATAAACATAATGAGACAATATATCCAAATGATTGTTTTATTTGTCTTAGTGTAATGTAGTAAAACTAAATAATGAGTGACATTGAACGTATTTTTCAGGATAATATTTAATTTTTAAATAAGTACTAAAAAATTAAAGCTCTCTACTGTTCTTTAAACTAAATTTACGGCTTTTTTATGGACTTAATAACATTGCCTTTAAAATATTTTATTATGTATATTAATGCCCGGTGTCTTAGGTAACCAATATTAATTTTTGTCAACAAATATTTTTTTACGCTTGAACGGAAATAATGATTAAAAATAAATATATAGATACGTTTATAACACACCAACAAATTCTTAAAGTATTACAAAGATAGTGTCTCAAAAAGAACTAATCATCATGTATCGCAAATGTCAAATGAAAGATATTTTTCCCAAGGGTATGGTGATTTTTTTATATATATTATCATATTAAGGTACCTCAATGCCATGTATCGCGGCAAAAACTAAAAAAATATCCACTAACTATCCGATGGCATGGCGGTACTCTTACTTTTTTTATGGAGGATATTTGAACAATACCATGATTCTCTGTCAAAAGGTTAGATATGAAAAACTGTTTTCCTTATTGGTTTTCGAAAAAAAATCTTCTTAATAAAAGTATGTGCATATAGAATAGCCAATTTTGTTGACGTCCAACCTAACGGGAAATGTATAGGAAGTAAAAGTATACGAAAAAGAACTCATTATAATTAACCGGTTTTTTGGGAAGCTTAACAGAATTATATGGCGTAGGGTTACTAGGAAAATTTAAGTGTGTGTATGTAGCCAAGCCAACCATTTTTGTTTGTTGATATTCCAGAACTGATAGAGCCCAACATAAACTATCAATGTCGATTTTAGGCTGATTTGGGATGTGCGCTTTTAAAGGCGGGTTTACATTGCACGAATCTAATGCGCGCATCAAATTTAGCCTTGTGTAAACTTGTCTAAACTCCGAGTCAAGGTGCTTGAGGAAGATGCGATTTTTAGTACGCATCAAAGGTGTTTCGCTCTGCTGCCTCGCGCCCTGTAGACAGGCTTCGCGATGTAACGAAGAAAGAGCAGTTAATTAATTTTATTGAAATATATAGAAACCAACCTGTTTTGTTGGACGCTAAAGACAAGAACTATCACAATAAAAACAAACGGGAAAATGTTTGGAGGGAGCAACGAATTCTTGGATAGAAATAAAGTAAACAAACCTTGTTTGGCATTAATATATTCAGGGGGGCAAGGAGGGATTGTTTCTCTAAACACACTGTACGGCAATATTGATTAAAGACACTGAATAACATAACTCAGGAAATAATAACTTTTTCAATGTTTATGGCAATGCACCATAAATTACATTTTTATAAATCGATGATTCTTTATTGTTAAAAATTATTTTTAAAGCCGGAAAACTATTTTTTTTTATTATCTGAAGTGACCGACAGATATGACATTTACTTTAGATGCTCAATTCGGTTGCTGTTGATCAAGTCAGTTTACAAAACGTGTTATTGAATAATACAACCTACTAGAAAGAAATAAAATGACATCGAAGTGCCGTACAACACCTGATTTACTATCATTTTTTATTAAACGAATGCAGCAGCTGTCCAAAATAAGCTTGTTGTCGGTGCTTGGAACTGTCATATTAATAAATGTTTATATTTAAATCGATGTTGCCTATATTAACACAAAAAGTAATATTTTTAAATAATTTTATTACATTTTCAAGGTAATTTCCTTATTTTGGTTTTGAGATCTGGCAAATTGTTTACGTTTTTCCAAAACAAAAACAAACAGATCACTATACCAAACATCCTGCCAACAAACTGGCGTTGCGTTAATTCTAGTCCTTGAGTTCGTTGGGAGGGAGATAAGTAAAACGAGGATACTGCGCGCATCAGGTTCGCACATTGTAATTCCGCCTTAATAATTATTTTTTTGTAAATATTAATAAAGGATTTTCCTAGTTTATTATTTCCCAAAGAATAGGTTGTATTTTGAAACAATCAATTTTCATCAAAAGAAATAAAATGTTAAGATCAATATAAATACAGTTTTATCCCACCAAGCCGTTCTCGCATTATAATATAATAATATTCTTGTGTATAAGTCTTAAAATTAGTAAAATATTAAAGTACTTGTCCTTATTATAACAACCTTGTGTATTATTCCTTAAAGCAAAAATTTTGTATAAAATGTAGTTTTAAGAGTAAAGTAATAATAAATTGTAATTTTTAATTACCTGTATTGGCTCTTAATTAGAGGAGATATATTAAAATATTGTATTTATCGGAGGCCATATGAGTAAAAGGGATATTTTATTTTAGATGTCATCCTATAAAAAAAACTGTATTTTATTATTTCATAGAACAGAAGCCGCCACACTATAAAATAATGATGACATTTTTTGCTAGTTGAATTTGTGTTTTTATGTATCATTATTTTATTAAAATGTCTAAAGAAACTTTTGGGTGAAACGCGAATGCTATGAAAATTAGTTACATGAAAAAGTATGTAATCATTTATAGGTGCTAAGAATTGTTTTCATAAAGTAAATTGAAAATATGTGTAGAAAGTATTTTAAAAATGACAAGTTTATTGTAAAATAAATCTTTGTTTAAGTTTTTTAACTAGTACGCTTATGCATTGGCTTGGAAGCTCTTTAACGAATTTTAGCATTATGCAACCTGCCTTTTTAAAATAACGAAGTTATGAAAAGAATTTCTTTTCTTTGTTCAACCTGGTATGTCTTGGTTAATATCATTGTTTTTAATTAACTGAAACAAAATATTTCTGTGAAATATTTTGTTTCAAAAATTTACAATAAACATGTTAAGAGTTTTTACATCAGAACTTCAAGGTGTGTAGTTCCTGCGTATAAGAGTCGGTCAAATATAAAATCAGGAACTGAATATTTTTCTGGTACAATAGCA
This sequence comes from Listronotus oregonensis, assembly GCA_019359885.1. Lineage (NCBI taxonomy): Eukaryota > Metazoa > Arthropoda > Insecta > Coleoptera > Curculionidae > Listronotus > Listronotus oregonensis. The sequence continues at coordinate 38,670 of JAHBCN010005868.1, read as the reverse complement.
GTAGACCGATATATTTGCTGCTTGCCAACAAAAATTCATTCTTGGTATTCTAAGTGGGCTTCAAGTTCTTTGATCTCATTTTCATCAACTATAGTTATTGATGACCCTAAAAAGTTTGCAAAATTTTTTTGTAAAAAATATGGTCTTTGTCAGAATTAGGATGCAGTTTTATTATTTTAATATATGTATATACATTCCTAGTGTAAGCAATTTAATTTGTGCCGGATTATTTAAACTATTTTTATGCTTGGTCTTTTTTCACATGTGTATAAAATCAGTAGCAAAAAATATTTGCACTTCTTTTTACAAAACTTGTAAAAGTAAAGTGCAAATAGTGTTCTTACTGCAAATTAAATTATGATATTGATAAAGTTCCATGGACCTACCAAGAAAGTTTGCATTAGCTTTAGTGGTTAGTGTTCTATATACCAAGAGTTTATAAATAAGATAGGGTTACGACAGTCGCCATGTTGACTAACGGGTCAGTGACGTCAAGTCCGGCCATTTCTGGCCATGTTGGATTTTATGCAGGATAGTGGGGTAGAATTGAGGAGGAAACCAAAAAAAATTGCTTTTATGCTGGCAAACAAAATGTATTGATACATATCAATAAGCATAAGTTATAGTCGTGAAACCATAAACGTAATTTAATTATTGAAATTAAAAATTATCAAAGCGACAGTGCGATGGGGCACCTGGCTGATCAAAACATTTTCGATGGTACCTTGTATTGTATTGTAGTGAATGGGGTTACTCAGCTCAAACGATGGTACATATATCGAGCATATATATATATATATTTTTTTTTTTTTTAAAAAAAAAAAAAAAAAAAAATATATATACCAGAGAGCCTTACCGAACGGCAAGGTAGTGCGAACATGCGTGCGAGAGAGAGAGAAAAATCACTACCTTACCTTTCTCTCTCGCACGACTGCGGAGCAAGTAAAGAAGTTTGTGGTTTTTAACGACCAATCGCAAGGTACCTTAAGAAACTTAAAAGTTTATGAAATATCCAACTCCAGATGAGATACATATCAATATTTTGTACAGTATCCTTACACACTAATGACTAATTAAAACTACACAACTAAACACTACTAAAAGCACTATATAATAGGACTTATAAAATTTGAAAAATGGAAATCCTTGCAAAATATACAGTCAAAAGTAGTTAAAACGTGCAAATTGGCACAGAATATAAATTTATAAATTAAAATAACTTTGGATTAGAAAAAGAAACAACACAAAAAAAAGACAGCAAATAAATGACTCGACAACGCACGACTCTGTCTTCAGCTCATAATGTTAGTATCTTTTAGTGTTGTTTGACAGGCCCTCCAACTGAAATCAAAATTTTCACACCCTTACGTCCCTAACTCAAGCTATCCCGGTCTCGCTTATGTCGTAACCCTTTCTGCTTTATATTAATACACTCTGCATATACCAACTGGTGGCCGAAAAATGTTATGTCATTGCACAAGTCTATAGAAATGCCTTCATAGCTGTTTTTAAATATACTACTTATGTTAACTTGTTAACATTAAATAGAAAATAAATTCTGAAATATGTAGCACTGACAGTACAAGTCGGTAAGATAAAAATTTCAGTGCCGGTTCATGAACCTAATCCCTCCATGTGATACTTCAAGAGATATTGAAATCTGTGAATTGTTAGTATAAATAATCGATCTTGAATACAAAAAGATATTTCGAATAAGAACTAGATTTTATTATTATACACTTCAGCAATTTAATGCGTACGTGCTTGTGTATAGTTGAAACGCAGACTTCTTTTAGTGTGATAGTTTACGTTTATGCCTTTGGCTTGCGTATTCGCCTTTTATATTGTTTTAAATGCTTACTGTTTCTAATTCCAGCCAGCAGAATTACTATATTATTTAAAAAAATATGCTAAAGTGAATGCAAAACTTGGTGCAACTTTTAAAAGGTCAACTTATAAACTTAATGTTTCTGTTTCCTCTGCCGCTTATATTAAACTTATGGTGTCTAAGGTAATCATTCAAAAATGATGCCATCGGTGCCGTTCGCAGTTCAGTTGTTCGAACTTGCCCAAGTTCTGACCTTGGTCGTTCTCTGACGTATGTGATCGACCAATAGGCCTGCTTCTTTGAGTCACGTGTTGGTCATGGGCTTTTTATATACAAGCATCTAAATGTCGGCCGCGGATTTTAGTACCGACCAATAAAATTGCTTGAGTTGTGATGTAGAAGATAATGGAGGGAAATTTAAAGATTTATTGGAAAACAAACAAATGATTTTGATGTGTTACATGTATAGTTTTGAATATACTGATTTTTTTGCAGAAAGCTCGTAATTCGAACGTTCTTTTTTTAATATGGGATAAGGGATAAAAAAATAAGACCTTTGAATAAGAATCATGATTATTTTTATCATCATTATAAACTTTCACATATACTTATGTATTTGGCTCAAATATAAAAAAATAATAATAATAAAAAACTACAAAAATACCTGTATTTTCATGACAGCGTTCTATAATATTCTTATAATATGGGTAACATAAACAAATTAAAAATGTTCAGGCTTGTCAGCCTCTTTAATTATTGTATTGAAAATATTGGTGATATCATTCCTTTCTTCTTCAAGGTCTATTGGTTTTTCTTTTTTGTTAATTCAGATAGAATAACTGGTTCTAGATTACAACTTCTATTATCCTCATTTTCGTGACTTTCACACCCATGTTCGACTATTCTCTTTCCTGATATCTCATCTTCGATACTGGACATTTTATTTAATCTTTCTGACATTATTAATAAATGTATAAGTTTGCACATATTCCAGCCAACAGCATTGTCCAAACATGTGCAAATAAAATTATGAATGCAATGCCCACATTTGTTGCATTTTAAAGTGCAATTATTGCACTCTATATTATTTTTCAGGATAATATACATTTGCCTACTTTGAGAACTGGAACACAACTATCCAGCGCTATCTTTAACAACTTGTGATTTACATTTTAGGCTTGCCTTGTGCCTCTCGCTTATTTGGCTTGAAATCTTCCCTTTATGTCGCGAAATTAACTGATCGAAGAGGCGGTCTCTAATAAATTTTTGTTAGATTAAGGGTAATGAATCAGGTCGTTTGACTTTCTTTCCGTCGCAGTAAATTTGCTTGATGCATGCGTTCTAAGTGCATGTTTGTATTTATGCCACTATGTGTGCGATGGCAATACGCCCAGGATTTGACATTGTGCATATAATTGTGAACAAAGTATTTTCCAAATGCCTTTGTTTCAATGTGACTTAGCAAATACGATTTTACCTGTATCAGTAACCTATTAAAAGTACTTTCATCTGTTTCTTCCAAAAGTATTCGTATCATTTGATAAACTTCAGTTTGTTTCTCTACAGTTATTTTATTAAGATTTTCCTCAGGCTCGATCACATGCCATGAACAGAAAGTTTTCTTTGGGTGAGCATAAGAGATATATATATATATATATATAATATATATATATAGTATCATATCATATATATATATATATATATATATATATATGATATATATATATATATATATATCCTTTAAAAAAACACTCATCCATGTCAGACCTAAAATTTTGGGGAAAAATCATTGTTCCTGCTCTTTCTGTAACTTTTTGAAATAGAATTTTTGATGTTAATGCGTCACACCTGTTACTTATTAAAAATGCACATGGGAAACCTTGCCTTAAATCATCAAGTACCATAAGAGTTACCAGCTGAAAATCATACTGATTCAAGCCAAAGGTACTATCAATACACCAAGTGTCATTGCCATAGGTTTTAAGAATCTGTTTGCGCAGTGTTCATCAAAACCAAGACGAAATCATCTTTAGAGAGTTCAGTATATTGAGAACATAATGCTTCTTGAGGCTTATAAAATAAAACGGAAGGAGTTGGATTAGTTTCTAAGTCTTCTTTGATCCATGTCTTCACACTAATAGCATCATTTTCATGCCTTTTCTCTCCTTTCAAATTAAAACTTCTTTCAATATTGTATAAATCCTTTCTAGTAATTAAATGGATGTAGTCTAGTTTAGCCTGCACATATACATACATAATATAGGCAGTAAAAAAAAATTCAAAATACGGGAAAAAATCTTTGTGTATATTTACCTTTATAAAAAGATTCCCTAACGTCATCTAAAATTTTTGTAAATGATACTCCTTCATAGATTTTCCTAACCAATTTACCACGCTCAGCAGAAGTAAGTCCCAAATGTTCCAGCTCATATTCGTGTGTGTGAATATCAACATATTCAACTTCAAAAACTTCATTTTTTTCCTGGAAATGTGAACATTGTATTAGGACGCCACCACCGGAAAATAATTGTTCGAAACAAAATTATTCTAATGGAAAAATATAGATATTAGTTTAATCATCTATTAGAATGCCCTTATACAGTAGAACATAAAATGCTTTTGCCTATACTATGTATTAGGAAACATAATTATTATAAATTACCACTTAAACTTTAGTATAATAACCTACCTTATATTTAATATATGTCGGACAAAAAGTATTCAGTTTGCAGGAACCCTTTAGTTTTATTTCCCTTATTCGGTTAGTTCTAGGGTAGTACATTTTATTTGCTCTATGACAAGGAAGTGTTTGACTCCTTGTTAGTCTGTCTTTATGTTTTCCACCAGTTGCTATAAACTTTGAATGAGTTTCAATTTCAGTTTTTTCAAGCTACTCAATACAATTTATTTAGATTTAAATATCAGTGATTGCGATTTTATTTCCATTAGGTGAGTATGTTCCAAGTGGCCTATCATTGCTTCCTTTTTTTAAGCCTTTATGATCACACATAGGGCATTTATATAGTCTGATTAAGTTTTATAGTTTGAATGTTGTGAGCCTTTTTCTCATGCCGTGATGTAGACTGTTTATTCATGAATTGCTTATCACATTGGCTACACTGAATTTTCTTTTTAACGAAGAGTTCAGGATGTTTATTTTTAATATGTCTGTAGAGTGAAGAGTGAGCACTAAATTCTCTTGTACAATTTTTACACAAAAACATATTGTTCAAAAATATTTAAATACACAGCAACCAGACCAGAATCAACTAAGATTGTCATAATGAAAAATGGATGTGAGGTTAAGAATGACACAATTAAATCAGAGTTTCTTATTGGTCGGTACTAAAGTCCGCGGCCGACATTTAGTCGCTTGTGTTTATATGTTATAATATTTTCAGGCTTCATTTTTCAGACGTTTAAATACGTAAAATGTACATAAATATCAAAATCGTGAAAAGGGTTTAGTCACAAGTAGCTGTTTAACACTGACAGACTAACCCTAAATCGAACGTTAGGAACGCTAACATCAATATTATAAATTAAACAACTTACGAACAGCAGGAACAACACTTCGTAAACAGCAACGATAACGAAACATCAAGTTTATAAATTGCCAGTAAGATTTTCCACCAATTGTTTTTGATATATATATATATATATATATATATATATATATATATATATATATATATATATATATATATATATATATATATATATATATATATATATGTGTGTGTATGGTTTTGTCGCACGTGTGGAAATTGCCCTTGTCAATCTTGTCTTTTGTGAGATTAGTTAAAAACTAGTTAGGGATTATACCCAATACCCATTTTATTATTATTATTCTACAATATGCGTTATTATATGGGTGATTTTGAGAATAATGTAGTGCAATTCATATCGACATTTGACATGTAACTTCATTATTTTGTACCTCTATAGTTACGTGACGATTGTCAATGTAAATTACAATGTGATATTTCGAAACTACCAACATATTTAATAATTTTAGGTTATGTTTATGATATGTGTATATAAAATGATGTTTTATTAGTGGTTAGTTATTTGCTATTATTTTAATGTTTTATTAAAATCCTTTATAATAGACTGGTCAAAAGGTGATGATTAGAATAAAATTATTTTTAACAGAAAACTAATGTTTATGTTTTTTGAAAATGCTTAATTTACTATGCCAAGTTTTAAAACACCAGCACCATGCACACATAAGCGTTTTTACCGTCAAAAAAGGTTTATTGCTGCCAAAAAAAGATTAGTTAGTGGGTAACAAGATTAACAATGTCAACATATGTGTGCATCGTTTTTCCTCAGTTTATCTTTCGTTGATCGATTTCTTAATGGAATTATTGATCATTAATTATTTAATCTACAATCAAGTGGCGTATATTAACTATAAAGGGGGGGGGCAACTGCTTATTTTAAGTATTAACTGAAATATTGTAGGTAAAAAATTAAGTTATTACCAAAATTATTAAAACTGTTTTAAAAAGTTAGAGGGCATGCCTTCCTCCGACCCCCTACTGGTGATTATAAAGTAAGCTTCTCGTAATATTAAATCTTATATCCCCTGTCCAGATATTTACAAAAAGCACCTAAAAATAAAAAATTCTTTTTTTCCGGCTTCTATAAGATTTAAACAAGTGTGAACACTGAACGCTTTGAGTTGCGTTCCTTTGCAGAATTATTATGTGATTATTAAAAAACCTTTCTATACTTACCTCCCACAAAAAGCTATTAAAAATTAAAAAATTCTTTTTTTGACGGTTTCTATGGGATTAAAACAAGTGTGAACCCCGGACGGTTTGAATTGCGTTTCCAAAACATTGCCGAATTATGTAATTATAAAAAAAACTGTTAATTGTACTAAAACCTTAATGTCTGACGTACAAGTATTAACGAAAGGCTATTTTAAATAACAAATGCCTTTTTTGACGGTTTCTATGGGATTTAAACAAGTGCGAACACTTTCTGCCTGGAGTTGCGTTACCAAAAATTTGCATAAATATGTGATCATTAGGTTTTTTGTAGTACTAAAACCTAATGATTCCGTCCAAGTATTTACAGAAAGCTATTTTAAATAAATTATATATTTTTTTTATAGGGTTTAAACAAGTGTGAACATTGTATGCTTTGAGTTGCGTTCCCAAAACTTTGTGAAATTATTGGGTAAAAATAAAGCTTTTTGTAGTACTAAAAATTAATATCTCTTGTCCAAGTATTCTTAATTAGTTATTCAAAATTAAAAAATGCCTTTTTTGACGATTTCTATAGGATTCAAACAAGTGTGATTACTTTACGCTTTGGAACGGAAATAATATAGGTAAAAAACTCAATTATTACCCAAAATTATTTAAATTGTATTAAAACGTGGGGGCTGGGCCCCAAGTATACGCTTCTGCCAACAGCGACCTTTTGTGGGTTACAAAATGATGATTTTTCTTATGAAAAGTAGCACAAATATTTAGTAGGCTAGTAGACATAATCAAAAGTAAAGATGACAGTTATTTTATTTTTCTTAATATTTTAGATATTTTAGTATTTACGGCAAATACAGCTATTTCTACAATTCTACAGTAATAACTTTTTTTGATCGGGCGTTTGTTATATACTTCTGTAAGAAAGGTCCGAAACATTGTTTAAACGGAAAAAATTGAAAAACGCATTTTTTTCTTAATGCTCATAACTAGTGGTTGAGAGGACTTTCAGTAAAAGAAGTTATATAATTAAATTTTCTCCGAGGTAGGATTGGTTAGAAATCGCAAAATGCATTTTACTTGTTGCAAAATGACAATATACAAAAAAAAATCTCCAAAACGTAGATTTTTAGGCGTCCACTTGTCGGCCATCGGACGAACGGTACGCATCGCGCGGATCGGATTTTTTTATAGTAGGGGAGCCCACGGGATTTACTCGAGCGTCATAGAGACCTAAACTTGGATCATTCAGAGCCCCTCAGCAAAGTGTTTAAAATTATAAACAAATTGAATATCTCCGCGAGTTTTTGACGAAAAATTTTACCGATATGGTTTGAAACTACTTAAACCATAATTACCTAGATACCTAAAAAATAAAGGGCTTTATTAGATTACCTTAGGTTTTTTTTTGTGAAATTGGACACTTAAAGAGCGTATTACAAACGTCACTAAGTGCGTTTAGAAATTTAATCGGGAGTACCGTTATTTTGTTTGGCGTATTAAAACACAGACATTTTTTCTTTTCTTTGATATCTACCCAGATTACCGAATACAATTTTAAGAAAGACATGTTTTGACCTTTAATACAGCTCACTGATGCCAGGAGGAAGCTAAATTACTAGATACCGTGGATTTCGGACCTTTAAATGTTTAATCTTATTTTCCCTTATTTCGTTAACGGTGTTCAGACACCGAAACATCTAGTTATGGCGGTACCTTTTGGACACAACGCGGTAGAGATCGAACGCTGTTAGAACAACACCGATACGTCACGGTTTTATACGGATTTGCCATAAAAGACCGTGACGTATCGGTGTTGTTCTTACAGCGTTCGATCTCTAATGTTACCATGAACATACGATGCTACCTTAAACCTTATTCTGTTTAGGTTTAAATGACGTTTTTCTTATCGGACCTGCAATATAAAGTAGAATATGAACTTTAAACTATGTTCGCGACTGCTCCGAAAATAAAAACACGAATGACCAAGGCAAGCATTAGCAAGTTAACTGTTCTGCGCATTAAGAGCAATTCCTACTCACACTGAAAAATTCTTTGATACCAGAGCTGGCTATTATTTTTCATAAATTGAATAAAGGATAAAAACCCATTAGTGCCAACTTACTTTCCAGCAAAAAACTTTTTCCCCGAGTTTAAGCGTTTTGTGAATGTTAAATAATGTTTATACTACAAAACTATCTTTTATGGGTCCAGTGGTTAATTTATTTAACTGTCAACTATTCATTGGTGTAGGGAAAAATTGTCACTTTAAATAAAAAGCTAGCATATTGTGTCTATTCATATAATCACTAACATTAAATTATTACAAAATAAAAAAAAACGTAAAACTAAAAACAGCCTTTTAAAAATTTTAAAACGCATATCGCGTTCTTATATCTTCAAGTTTCTTTGAAACTTCGGCGGGGGTTCTATCCAAATCATTGGCTATACTTTTTTGTTTGGTTGGATCTAAAGAGTTGTACTGCTCACACATATCACCATCAATCACGTTCTGCAAAACAAAAAAAATTTACTACCTCAAACCAATCACTACAAAAATTATGTGATAAAATAAAGTTGATCAGAGAGTGTTATGTTATAATCACTTATGATTGTCATAAGTCTAGCATGTAAAGAAAGCATCATAAAAGACATTTTGGCCAAGTTCTTCATTGAAATCTCACAGCTAGCAGATTTTTTGTCATGTGGTCTCCCTGTAAAGGATCTGCTGATAGAACACATGACAAAAAAAGTAATGTTCTTGTCACGTGTTCTATCAGCAGATCCTCTACAGCGAGACCAAGGAACAAAAAATCTGCTTGCTTCAAGATTTCAATGGGGAACTTGGCGTTTGTATAATGTATAGATATTTTCCAAAAAGTCGTACCTTAACAGGAAAATAGTAACTCCTAAATGATAAATGATCCCTTCCACACAATGGCGGGTTTTCACTTCTCATGTGCATTTCCAAATGCTGGAAGAAATCATGATCTTCATGCGACGTAAAAGGTACTAGGACACCTACTGTTCCAGAAAGAGTGGTATAAATAAGAGATTCACTACCCCCAGGAATGAGTGTCGCTTTCTGTAACCAAGTTACCGTCTCTCCTATATGGAATGTAGCTATTGTATTTGCTTTTTGTGATGCACTGAAAACAAATATAATACTATAGATATGCTTATCTGCAGTTACCAAAAATTAACCTATAATATTTTGGGCGATTTTAAAAAAAATATATGTTGGCCGCAAAACTTACTTAAAAAACAATACTCGCTAGAAATTAAGTGATTAATATTTGTTAACAAAGACTGGGACTGTTGGCTTAATCATTTTTTAAAAGAAAGTTGTCAATAAAATACGTCTTGGTAAATTTTGCTTAAATAGTGTTTAAGACTGTTAATAATTAAGAATGATCAAATAAAGAATTGTAAATTTGTGAAGGAAAAAATGTAATAGAATATTGAAATATGTATCCCAAGATAGATGACTAAAGACAGGATTTACCAGGAATTACTATACACATATGACAATATAATAATAAATTCATTGCATGAATATTTTTTCTTTTCTAACCACCTCACAATGCGCACGATTCATAGCCGAAAAAAAGGAACATGACTAACATTTTTATTCGGGGTGTAAAAACTAAAAATTATGATGATCATGATTTTAATGGGCGATAGGAGCTTAAAACAAGTCAAAAAGTTCATATGACATAATATGTGTCAAAACTTGACAGATTTTTGTCTAAACAATATGAAAATTACAAACTTTGGTAGCCATTATTTTTAAACACTTAACAATTGGCAACTTTCGTCTTAATCGCTCATCAGTAGATTCATTTGCTAATAAAATAAACCAAGTTTTAAATGTTTTACTCTACAAATTAAGTTTCCCCCAGTTAAACATTTAAAAACAATTGTCAACAGCGCTGGAGTTCGCCAAGTCAGTCGTGAATTGTATTGTGCCTACTCGCTGTGGTATTTTTGTCCGCCGGGACTATGTCGATATGTTATTAATTTACGGCTAGGCAAACCATAATGCTAATCTTGCAGCTCAAATTTACCGTGAAAAATTTCCACAACGGTACAAAAGAGTTTTGGAAAAGGGATGTATGCAACCGAAAAATTCAACACAGAACAAGAGAAAAGAATTTTGGAAATTGCAGAAGAATATCCCAGTATTAGTACGAGGTCATTAGGCCGCGACGTAAACGTACCACATATCACAGCTGTTTTTTTTTTATAATTAGAGACTTTCTATTCAGGCAAAATGAAAAAGTGCTGTTTTAAAACATAATAATTTGTGTTCTTAAATTGGTATTTAGCTTAATTCTGTGTGTGGAAAATACAATTATATTTTAATTATGAATATGTAAATAAACATATCTTCAAAAAATTGTAAATATGAAACCTCGCAACAAACGTTCGATTCGAGGCGTGATGAAGTGGGCGCGCTGTTGCCAAATTTTTTAAAATTTAAAAGGCCATTTTTCAAAAACAATTAACTTTTGAGCCATGTGTTTTTGGCTTGTTTTGAGCTCCACTATTGCCCATTAAAATCGTGAACATCATACTTTTTACATCCCGTATGATTCGGATCGATTTATTTTCAAAGAATATGTTATTAGGATCACGCTACTTTTCAGAATGTAAAGAAAAACAATTATTCAAAAAAAAAAAAACTGCATAAAATTGCAGACATAATTATTGGGAGAAAAATATAGCTCATTGCTGATACATTGTTTTAAAACTATTTTGTTGCACAAAGAAAAAAAAAAAACAAATATTTTTAATATAAATATTTACTAAATTTTATTATGTATAAACTATTATGTGAACTAAGATAAATATGCATTGCCAAAATGAAAATCTATTGCAAGATAAGAAACAAAAATATGTCTTGGAGTAAACGGGGCAGAGCATACATGTTAGCAAAGAGGCAATAAGTATATTACACAAAATGCTAATTTCGCATGTCTGCACGGGACTACAACTTTTATTTCCCTGTGTGCATCAAGATGTTTTATATCGAAAATAAAACCTCTCAAATATCACAGGTTGAAATCAATGAAATAAAATAAGTTATAAAACTCACCCATTTAATAATCCTCGGTCCCACAATGCCTTGTGTCCAGTGGGATCTTCTTCTACATCATCTGTAACATTAGGAGGTAATCTCAGAATAGCGATGTTTCCGAATTTATCCGCAGTTGCAATAGAGTCGTAATCTAGGACGCAGGTACTAGTGATCCATCGCGGATGTGTATCGTCTGCGAATATAATTAGCTGGTTTTCGGCCCTCTTGTATCGAACCATAAACACAGACTCTTGAATATCCGAGACAAAAATTCGTTTGCCTATGGCCTGTATGTTGACGATTGCATTGGGAATATGCTAAAATAAAATTACAATAATTTAATGACAGTAGCAAATTGATTTTAATTTAAAATTACATTTAAGCTTTTAAATCAGAACTGCAGGAATATCATCTTGTATCAGAGAATGTGATAGTATCATCATTTTAGAAGTTAAAAAAAATGTATGTCTCATAGAAAACCATGTGTACCAACCTTATTTTCACATTTTCTTAATAATTTCTTCTTTCCCAAATCATATAACCTTAGCATTCTCCCTATGCCAGCTAACAACCTGCCATTATAAGGACATAAAGCCATTGGGACTTCATCCACTGGTGTTCTATGAATCAGTTCAAGTTCTCTACCCATAACATCAACTCTAAAAACAAAACAAACAATATCAGTAACAATGATCAAATGAATAACCTTAACAACAAAATAATAGTAAAGGTGCCAGATTAGCTAGCTTAATATACTAAAATGGACAACTTCTTGAATATTGCAAAGACAGGAATCTTACTAGTTTTTTTTTTAATTCGTAATAATTTTACAGTTTTTAAACTTTCATTTTTCCCTTTAATCATATCTTTTGATCACCGGCTGAGACTCACGACGAGTGATGAACGCGTTGTTAAATTTAGCAATGGACTTAGCAATTGTTAAAAGTTAACAACGGTTTAGAATGTTTAACAAATTGTCAGATTTTGACAGGTTGCTGTCCACTAAAATCATTGAATAACACTGACAATGAAGTTTTGTTAAACATTCTAAACCGTTGTTAACTTTTAGCAATTGCTAAGTCCATTGCTAAATTTAACAACACGATCATCACTTGGCCGTCAGAGTTACAATCGTTTGTACCTTTATCTTTTTTACATAAGTAAGTTTTGTTTAAAAATATTTGATTGTTAAATGCCTAAGTTGAACTATTGCATAGCTGTTTTACAAGTTTGCTGAATTAAGTGTGTGTATATTTGATTTAAATTGTCTTTCAGCTGTAAGAACTTTTTAAAATAATTTTTAACCACTGAAAAAATCATTTTATTTTTAAATTATATTTTTAAAGTTAAGATTTCAAGAATAGGTCCCCTAAAGGAATTTTAAAGTTTTCAAAATTTTAATTATTTACAGAGTTACAGCGATTTATGATGACGCGGTGACTAACTTCATTTTATAAGAATAAATTGAACAATAATCGTTTTTCTCAAAACTAATTTTTTCAAGCTGGCATGCATGATACCTCAAGTTTTACTGAACGGATTCATTTGAAAATTTGTGAGAAGCTTCTCTATTCATTCCTTTATATCACCAAGCAGATTCAAGTCAAAATTTTAATTTTTTCTTTTTTAAATCAAAAGCTGTTAATTTTTTTTTTTAAGCCGCGATTTTGTGAAAAAAAATTTGAGTTCTTTGAGCTTCAGGAGATAGCAACATCTTCACTAATTAAGAATACAATTTTTTATTTTTAATAACCAGAAGGATTAAAATCCTGCACACCAGTACACTCTTTTTTTTGTTGGACCCCCACTTTCCAGCTTTTGTTTAATTTTAACTTTTTTTTATGATAAATAGTAAAATAGTCTTTTTTTTAATCGTTCAATAAAATCTTTAAATACTTTAATAACAGAATTAATACTGCAATACATTCTGTTTATTTTTGTAGAGTGCCAATTATGCATATTTATGTATTATAAATTTCATATATTTCTTTAACAGTCGGTATAAACACATTTTTAATTTAAGAATACTGTAAAGATAGCACATGCAAATTCCAAGAAGTTTGAAGTTGAATACACAGAAAATATTTTATCCATAAAACTATAAATTAACAGTTTTTAATGTTACATGCATGGGAGAGCCAGCAGTAGCATCTCAAATAGCTACAGCTGGTACTATGAACAGGGTTTTTATTTTGGACGTTTTCTTTTGCTTTCTTTAATTGGGTAGTAAAGAAACAAAATGGGAACGTCCTAATTAATAAAGGTATCAAAGGAAAATAAATCACATACTTTACTATGTTAAAATAAGGTCAGAAATAATCATTATAAAAATTATAATGGTTTGTTTACCTGTATGTATCCAAAAATCCTTGTGTACATATCCTTGGATTTAATTGAAAATCTTTGGCGACACCTAAGACTAAAAACCATTGATGTTCCGGTTGTCCATGGAATTTGACCAAAGCTAGAGACATTGCAGCTTCATTTTGTTCTAACTGCACACGTTTATATAGATTACCACCAACCTAAAATTAAAAATACTATAATGGCTGAAGCATCAACTAAACCAATTTAAAATAAAAATAAGTTTTTGGAAAACCTTGAAACAAGCATGTTGCTTTACTTACTGGATCCATTATTTTCAGTTGAGAGGCCCACATGCCATGACCAGCTTTTGGAGCAGAAAATATATTTTCTGGTAAATCTTCATTTAGAAAAGCCTCAGCCATTTCTATAGCTAGCTCCTGTTCTTCTTCACCTGCTGCCTCTTTCATTTCTTCTGCCATCTAAAATTTTTTTAAGATATTTCATTCAATTTAAATATAGATAATTAATAATTTTCTATTCAAAATGGGTACTAAAAAACAATAAATCTTAAACTTATAAAACGGTCGTTGTTGCGACAACTTAATTATAATTTAGTAAGTCTGCACTTTAACAATACCCCCAATTTTGGGTTCTGATTTGGTAAGTAAATGTAAATAATCTTTATAAATGGTCTAGAAATTCTTAAAGTTAAAATAAACTTAAATAAAAGGTAAATCAGATTTAAAATTCTTGCATAAACCCTCCTTTAGTATGAGAAAGTTATACAGTAGACATTATCATGTGTCTAAGATAAATAATGCAAGTAACAAATAAAAAATGGAGTGTAATTTTATAGTGAGAAAACTTACTTGTAAACGTCTTTGCTTTTTGGTCTCTTCTGTATATGCATTGTGCTCAGTTTCCAGTATAATGAGATTATTGGAATCAGGATGTATAATAAATTTTCTTGGAGTGTATTCCAATGGAAATGATACCTAAAATATACATACCAAGTTAGTTTAAATCGTTTTTACCTTAGCACTTACAGATCAGGCTTAGAAATAAATAACATTTAAAAAAAATCAGAGCAGTGGTAATAATTATTTTACTAATGAAAGGAAAAAATATTCATACAAAAAAACCCTTTAAAAGCTCAAAAACTAAATTTTTAAACCAACCTAATCTAAAAATTGTGTTTAGTCATAAACATGTAGTATTCAATGGGTTTGACATCCTATAAATCATATTCTATCATTTTTTGTGATAGGTTTGGTTTATTTATTTTTATGGCACATTTAAAATTTCAGAAAACAACTAATTTTTAATTTACAAAAAAGGATAGGTGTAGAAAAAATAAATAAAAAATTAACGGGTGTAGTGAAAGTATAAGGGATAATTAATTAGTATAATTACAAACTGTTACATGCATGGGAAGCCAGAAGAAGCAATTTATTTTGCTTCAGCTGGTACTATGAGCAGGGTTTTTATTTTGGAAGTTTTCTTTTGATTTCTTTAATAAAAAGTAAAGAAACAAAATGGGAACGTCCGTCTTTTAAGCAATTTTTTAACTGCTTTATATGATTACCATATATATGAAAAGTCGGCGGGAACTCCTTTTCAGGGCAAAAAAAGTTAATAATAGAAAATTTAAATTTTATTGGAAAATATAAATTTATGTACTGACGTAAAACCTCTGGGTGACGTGAGTGGGAATAATGCTGAATTTCTAGTTTTACCTCTGGTTGTCATCTGTCCTGGCATTGTATGGCGTCCTATAGAACTGTATTTTTATTTTATTTATTCGAGACAAATCATTGTTGACTGGAAAGAACGACTAACGGGAGTAATAGAAAAGCAGTTAAAAATCAATAAAAAATGACATAAATTAGGTAGTATTTAAACTTAAAAATTCAAAATTTCGGTTGTATGGTAGAGGTGGTGCTTAAAACCTTACCAGTGATGACTTCATCAGTTTTTTCCCTTAAAAACGAACATGGCTTTTTGAAAAATGAAAAAAAAACTTTCATTGCTGTTACTTTCAAAATAAATAAACTACTAATTAATTTTATATGTAGTTTGCTGCCATTCAAACTTTATTTTTTTAAAATGTTTTATAATCCATTTGTATAAGTTTGAAATAAAAAAAACGCTTTACCCTAAATTGAGTATTTTGCGACAATTTATCGTTTTTCCCGTCGGCTCTTCATATGGTTAAACTATTCAAAACAAAAAACGCTAGAATTAATTTTACATGTGTTGTTTGGAACTGGAGATCAGCTCTATAATCTTTATGTATAAAACAATTGTCAGAACTCAGCTTTAGAGATAAATATAAAATAAAGGCAATATAAAAAGGTATTTCAAATGAAATAAATATGTATTGTGTAACTTACTTGGTTAAATACTGCTCCTAATTTTTCCAATGCCAAAATTCTGAGTGTGTTGGTGGAAATAGCTACGATGCCCTCAGGACACTGTTCAGAACTAAAGCCTGATGCATATTCCAAACTTTCATAGGAAAGAGGTGTAAGATAAAAACGACTTTGATAGTAGTAACTAAGCCAAGATCGACTGCTCATGGCTAGGACAGCTTCAGAATTTTGCATGCGTATTCTAAAAAGTTTGACAGGTCTTGATCCTAGAAAAGCAAATTAGTCAGTTAGAAAATGTTTAATTTACAGTTACCATTATCAAAATTTGAGGGCAAATGTATTTTTGAGAAGATGTAGCTGATACATTGTATTATACTGGCCATGATTAAAACCAGCAAACATAGCGAGCACAGCAATTATCTCCACAGTACTAAACGCCACTCTCGACTTGGGTTAATTTTTAACATCGGATGGAGCTGGGACTGTGGAATAAAAGTAAAGAACTTTTTACCTAAATAAAATCATAATAAAACTTACCTAAATACCTTGTTCTTGTATCCGTTAAATCTCCAGTCACAGGATCTAATACAGTTCTAAGTAATGCTCCATTCTGCAGCCCTATATTCAAATACAGGGTACTGCCACCTTGGCCAGCAGAACCCTCTCCTTCTCCGCCTCCCCCCATCTCAACTACACACAGAGATTCAGCACACACTGGCAATGGTTGCATTGCACGTGGGGCTAGACAATCCGCAGGGTCAAGAGATATTATACGGACAGTACTGTCTGCCAGACCCACTGCCAAGAACCAAGATCGCTGCTCCCCAGGAGCAACACTTCCTAATGCCATACAAAGGACGTCAGAATTCATGCGTTTGCGTTCTTTATATTCATGAAGCTGGCCAGTCTAAAATGGATTAAAAGAAAATTAGAATTATCCTGAGTTTTACTAACAAGATACATATTTGTAGAAGAATACATATCCCTTCTTGATTCACTTCAATACACTATAATAGTTGCATCAAAGGCGACAAGAAGCATTTTCTATTGCACAGTGTCGAAACTAATAAACTACCAAAAAGTTTATCAGATGTGTACCATGCTTAACTGACCAGTCATTTATTATTTCAAAATATATATATTTTTTTAAGTTTATATATAAAACCTAATATTTTGCATATAACATAAGTCTCTATTAGCCCTAAAGATTTTGACTCTAAATTTTTAACTGGATAGCACAGCTACTTCAGTATTTACTTAAATAGGTATTTTATATTGTATCAGTTAAAATGACAGTTACAAATGTTACTAATTCAATGTCATGTTTTTAATTTATTATGGTATTAATTACCTAAAAAGTATTTTGCTCTGTAATAACTTCTTTAAAGAATACTGTAAAATTATTAAGCGAAACTATAACTACTAAAATCCAGGTGCACTGTTTTGTTTCTATCTTAGAAATCCATAAAATATATTTAGATACTTACAGGATCCATTTCAAAATAAACCAACTCTCCACCAGCTAATGCTATCACAACCTGTCTCTGATTAACAGCACATTTTACAATGGCCTTCTTTCCAGCTTTCCATTCGTTTACACGTTTATCTGCACAAATATGTCTTATACCGTCAGGGTAAACCTAAAAGATAATATTTCAATAATCTAAGATATTAACCTTAATGTGAATTTCTGATTAATTTTATTTATCAGTAGGCAGAGTTGTCAGCACAAAAATTGTTTGGGTTCCTCAGAAGAGGGAGCCTGCCAGATAATCATCATATTTGATATATTTTTATTAACTAAATTAAAATTTAGTGACATAGAAGGTTTACTTTATTTAAAATCTGGTAAAAATGACATTTGACTAACCTGTACTAATGCATCATCTGCCAATGCAGAACAGGACAAGGTAGGTGTAGTACCCTGAAAACCACTGTCCGTCACTTCTTCAACAGTTTCACCAATGGACAGTACCAGAGTCGCATTTACGAAAGATACAATGATATATGCATCAAAATCATCTGAAACAAATAGAAGACCCCAAATCTATCAGTTGTACCTTGTTACAATATATTTAAACATGTATTATTTCAAAATGTTTTCAGTTTAGTTATTATAATCACAAAGATTCAGGTGAAACACGGACTAAAATTTCATCATAAGAAAAAAAGTTATTACAAAAAAAACTTTTTTCTTATTTTCTTCAATTCTTTTTTGAAGCATTTAATACAGTATTTGTTTAACTATTAAAATGAATTATTTCTTCTTCAAGTGTTCACTTCAGGGCCTCTGAGCTTCAGAAACTTACCATTTTTATCAGCTTGTATTCAACATTGGCGCCAAATCTGAAATAAAAAAGCACTGGTGTTGGTAAGTGTTTTTTCAACAGCCAGGCCTTATTAAAAACTTTTTCTCAGACCAAATAATTTAACAAATATTTACATATTAAAAAATAAAAATTAAAATTTTAAATTAAAAATAAAATAGACTCAAATCTAAAATTTTGCTTTGAATATTTATTTACTTAGCAATTTTTTAGGAAAATATTTTTAATTATAGGTTGATATTTATGTGAAACTGATTCTTAGAGGTGGTGGGTAAAAAAATCCTAAAAATTGATAACTGCTTAAATAAGTACTTTTTACATAACTTACCATCACTTCTTTTTTTAACTGTCCAGACTGCATTGGGATTACCAGGTAGTTCAGATACTGCCATTTCTGAAACCTACAACAAAAAATAAACTGCTATAAAAAAGCCATTTTTTGTCAGCTGCCATTAAAGAATATAAAAATAAATCAGTTGGCAGTGTAGTCAGCACCAACATTGTTTGGGTAACCTCAGTAGAGGGAGCCTGCCAGAAAATCATCACAAATATTTGTTAAAAAAAAAATGTTAAAATATCATGACTATGTTTTATCAAGAATTAAAATCATTAATAAAAAACACCAGTACTTACCTCCAAACCATGTCTTAAAACTCTTAATGATGATCTTGGTCCTCTACCACATAACATATAAAGTTGGGGAGTATCTTCACCAGCCAAATCGGCGACCCTTGATGATAGAATAGGGGATAAACTTTCAATTTCATCCACCAAAACCAAATTGCGTAATGGTCTAGGAGCAAAGAAGAAAGTGTCACCTTCTTCTAATGGCATAGCAGAACTAAATTCAAGTTCATCATCATCATCACCCAAGTGTGCAATCTGGTAAAGATAGCTAAAATAAAAAAAGGAGAAAATACTTAATATCTACAATATCATTGAAAAATTTTAGTAGAATTAGGTGGTAATTTTCAGACATCCAAGGAAGTTTGATCACTCATGGTTTTGCTCAGTTGGCAACATCGTTTGTCATCATTTTAAAAATCATGAATTAAATTTAATGATAATAAAATATTATTTTTTATTATACAATTTAATTATCTACATTATTAATTTAATTTTTTTTGTAAATCTATTGAGCCTAACAGACTAGAGAAGTTCCTTTTTATATCATCTCATTAGTTGCTTAAACACAATTAATACAGTTTATTATTTTCATTATACTCACATATAATTAAGAAATCATATTAATAAAAAAATAAGAAGTACTTACTGATTTCCGAATTCTGATGCTACAAACAAGAATCCAGTCTTCAGTACACACATGGAAGCAGCAACAGGAACAGTATCAAAATATTTTAGTTTGATTTCAGTGACCATGTAGTCATCTACTTCAAGGGTTATTTTAAATATATCACCTTGCTCTGTCTGAGCTAAGAAGAAAAACATAGATTTTGTTTTATGGGTAGCAGAACATACAAAAATCATTCCTCGCTCTGGATCATCTAAATCATTACGTCTTCGAGGAATAGGACAACGAATATCATGCTGGTCACCAAGATTTTTGTAAGTTAAGTAGTTTTCTGAACAAATTAATACTCCTGAGGGACCATCATCCCCACCAGGTACTGTCACCAAAAAATTGGCATGTTCTTCAAGAGGTTCAGAATATTTACGAACAACATGGTTAACTCCTAAATCCAACTCATAAAATGTAAGAGTTTGTTGGGTTTTTTGTGCAGCTTCTCCTGTTGGATCAATGTCAGCTTCTTCATAATCAATTTCAAGACAAGCAAACATGGGATTATCATACCCTACATCAACTCCGACCATATGATACACCAAAGTATTACTTTTGTGTGCTTCTAAAGGAGATGAAATAGTAAGACGTGTTTGCTCATCCCTATTTAAAATATAAGCCAGCTTCTGCTTTTCTATAGCTCCAATCATTACCGCTCTCCCTCTAGGGTCTGTGGCAAGATACTGTCCTGGTACAATTCTTCTGCAGCCACTTTTTCCAAATGTTTCTTGATGTACTTTTTCAAAGACATTTTTCTGAGGTTGGTATTCTAGAATGACAATTCTACCACTATCAGATCCAACTACAACATAATCCTTAGTGCCTCCAGTCAACCTGAATGCCATCATAGATCTAACGATACCAAAAATCTCAATAGTCAGTAATGTATGAACTTTTCCAGTATTAGGATCTGGACGCAGTAACTCTATACTTTTCCCACGAGATATAACAATTTCCTGGGTTTTTGTTCCAGAAAAGTTGCCATGAACTGCATGGGTTATGACCGTAGCCTTCTGGAGGGTCAGGTTGTAGAGATACATTTTGAAAATATATTCCAAATTTATTCCCTAAAAAAAAATATTTAGTTAAAACTGAGGTAAGACTTTTTACAATTTAAAATTTAAGCATATACAAATGAAATAGCAAATAGCAAATTCTTAGCCAAGAAATAACACAATTTTCTGTGTGTTCAATGTACTGATCTCTTGACAAGTTCTGGTGTATGATCCCTGTGATTAATACCCTTTAATCAGGAGTTTTGTTTTAATTTTGTGTGTAAAGTTAGGATAATAAAAATTTATTTTTAATAATATGGAAAGTCATTAAAGGGAAAGTAAACAAATATTTTCTTCTTAAACTTTAAACTATAAAAACGCAATTTGTAATTTTGACGAAAAACAAAATGTCACTAAATTTTTAACAAACTTGACCAAAAACTAGATCCTGAATTTATTTCTTGACAATGATTATTATAATAATAACTAATTATTTGTTTTTACACAGAAAAACAAAGTTTAACTTGTAAAATTTCTTGTAGCTTGTAACAAAGTTCTTAATAATAAAAGTAAATAAAATTGTAGCAGTATCAGTTTAATTTTAAAATAACAGACTACCTAAATCTGACGTCAGGGGGGAGCGGTGCTTACCAACATTTCCAAACAAAGCCATGATAACATGCAAATGCCCATAAGCAGTTTTTAATTTCAGTTTATTTTATGTTCTGATCAAAAAATAAGACTGTTGAGGTAATTATCTGGATGATTTGTGCACATCTTAAGAGTTTTAAGAGATAGCAAGCAGGTTATACCTTTAAAAAAATATTTTTTTTTATAAACTTTATAAAATTTTATACAAAACTATTTGTCTAATGACACTAACAAAAGTTAAAAATGCCTTATCGGCTTTTACATTTTATCATCTGTTTGTTTGGAAAGGTTGTTAAGCTCAGCCCCCCCAAGTATAACGTCATGACTTAGGGAGGCCATTAGTCAAAAAATTACATAAGTATTTTGGTGTCATACAAGATTTTAATATATAATCTGGAAATTTAATATTTTGACGGCCTATAAACCATAAGTGCTTAATTATTATTATTTTTTAATTATTCATCATAAAGTCTACAGAAATGTTATTAGAATATGAACATTTCTGACGCCAAATTATTAAATGGGAATTACAGCATATTCCTACATGTCAGAATGATTCCTCTATCGATTGGTGCGAAAAAGTAAAATTTGAAAAAATTGCAGATACATAACACACTTATTTTTAAATTCTAAAAGAAGTCAGAAAATATGAAGCAAACATTAGGGAAAGGTGCTACCAATATAATGAAATGTCCCTGGCCCCCCTGTCAAAACTATGCCAAACACTACCAGTGTTTGGGGGTTTTGAAGTTTTTGTCAGGCGTAGGTAATTTACTATTGGTGGTGGCAAACCTAAGTTATGTTCTTTATAAGACAAAACAAAAGGTACAAATACAGTAGAGCCTCGATTATCCATGTATGCCCATTATTGAAAAATTGTCCCTATCAAAAAGAACGTATGATAATCTTGTTTGATGAAGTTTTGGAAATCCGTTCACGATAAAAATAAAATTTTTAACGTGGAAAGCGGAAGGGATAAAAAATGACTTTAAAAAAGTTTTTCACAAAATAATGGCTCTAGAAAAAGAGGGAAAGCTTATTGAATCGTGTAAAAAACATCAAAATAACAACTGCATTGTTGCAAGCCTTTTTGACAACAAGAATCTTCGGACCTTGTCGACATTTTAAAATTGCGCAGGATACAACTTTTTTCAAATATATATCAGCTTTATGTTAATGCAAGTTAAGAGATTTTATTTTTCTTAATAAGTATGTATAAAAGTTCTCTTCTGTAGAATTCTGTTATGTATTTTTTTATGCAGTTTAAAAGATAATTTGAACTTATGAGATCTATTTTTTTCTGTTACTTTATTGGTGTGTACATATATATGGATATAATATGTAAGAAATAAATTTTCGGATTATCCGTGCTTCGTCCGGTCCAGTGGAGCACGAATAATCAGGGTTCTACTGTAATAAAATCACTACGGGTTAGAAATCTTTTATGATCCCAAAATTTTTTAATAGAAATATTTACTGTTATCAAAAATTAGACAGATTCCTAGCATATTTTTCTTAAATAAGGACCAATGGTAAAGACATGTTTAACTACTCTATTATTATTTGACTTTCTATTTGGTGGATATTTATAAATATAAAAATATTTACATTGGAAAAACCACATTCTTAAAACCGCCAGAAAAATTTTAACAGATTTTGGTTCAGGATTTACAAATATAGGAATAATTCCGACAACAATTCATTTAACTTTACAAATTTGAAAAAAAATTAACAAATTTTTATTTTACAGGTAATAAAATGAGACAAAACTAAAAAAAAAATTTCTTATGCATATAAAACTGCCCACGTGGAGATAAAAGAAATGTTTTAAAATTTATTTTAAAACTTAAACGTTGTAAAATAGATCTTAGAATGGGTACTTTTGCGAATATTTGTAAACAGCTACTTATCTGTACTAGTTTTCAACGCAAAATAACTTTTAAAAATATAAATCTGTAAGTGCTTTAACCCTTAACCCGAGGCACGGTATCACATACCGCTAAAAAATTAAAATTTAAAATAAAATCTCCAAATACAACCCTTTTTGCCTTGTGCCTGCGTCTATCTTCGTTTCACTATGGTACAGGCAGACGGGAAAAAGTGATGGAACTCTCAGTTGAATATTTTTTTTTTTACTAGAGGACTTCTAAAAGTACCGGTCGTGGATACCGATAGTCGGGGGTACCGTTAGTTTTATATATACTTTTAAAATAATTTTTGTGTTTTTAATTATTGGTTTTGGGAAAAAAGTTTTATTTATACATTAATATTAAAATATGGTACACCTTACTTTTACATAACGAACTAAGTAGAAATATTGTGTGGGCCCCGAAAAATTATCGATTTTTGTGCCCCCCGAAGATAGCTAAAAATGATTTTGTATATTTGATGAGCAGGCGTATGTTTTAAAAAAACGACTTTTACTTAGTTTTTTTTTTTTAGAATATAATTCCCCCTAAAAAAGGGAAAAGGTTCTTTGACAAAAACTATCCAAAACACTTTTTTAAAAATGGAATGATGAATTATCGCGAAGACCAGTATGAATCTTCTGTTATAGTAGACCCGGGGCGATGAAAATCAACCTGAAAACCAAACTATGGAAGAAGCCCCACAAAATTCAACTTCTAAAAAAAGGGGGGTTCTGATGATGAAGAAGTAGGTTTTAACCAGAATTGGGGGGCCCACTCTGATGACGATAGAATGAATGCGAAAAGGGAATTTCTTATGGGGGGAAAAGGGCGGATATTTATGGCATTCAAGGAACCAAATACACCCCTTAAAAAATCCCTCGTCATAATATTTTTAAAAAATTGCCCAAATCTTAAAGAACCGGCAAAAGTTTGGGAAATAAACCCAATATTAAAAAATTTGGAATCTGTTATTCGATGAAGCTATAAAATGAAATCGTGTTGCATACTAACGAAGTTTAGAGAAGTAAAAAACTACTCATAAAAAAAAAACCACAGACTACAAATTTTTTTTTTTTTGGGGAAACCCCGCCTTTTGGGATTGCTGATGTTTCCCTCTTTTTTATCGGTCCAATCATGAAAACATGCTATCACTATTTTCAAACAAAGCCACCGGGTAATATTCCCCGGCCCCTAATGTCTTTAAAAAAAGGTTTAAAAAAATGCTTATTTTTTTTCCCTTTTTTGGCGTAAAACAAGGGAACTTGTAGTCTAGAAAAACCCCAATGCAGCCATATCTTTTTTTTTTTAACAGTTTCATTGGGGAAAATTTCAGAAATGTTTTAATTTAGGCCCAAAAAATGTATTGATGAGATGCTAATTGGGTTTAGGACGTGTTCTTTTAAAATGTATATGCCGAAAAAACCGGCAAGTACGGTATCAAACTTATGTGCCTTACTGATGCTAAAATATCATATTTTCTGCCTATATCTATGTAAGGGGGAAAAAAAAAACGATGGCCAAACGTTATCCCCAGAAGAAAAAAAATTTAAAACCTCCCGGGGGTTCTGCGTCTAATAAAACCAGTGGAAAAGACAAACAGAAATATAACGGCAGATAATTTTTTTCATCAATTGAATTGCTTGTGATTAAGGAAAAAAAGGCCCCAACCCACGGGGGGACACTAAAAAAAAAAGCCCCCCAAATTTTTTCCTTCTCCCAGAAGCCCCCAATTAGCCCCTTTTATGGTTTCTCCAAGGACAGCTTTACATTAATTTCCCGGGTTCGAAGAAGAATAAAGCTGTTATATTAGTTTCTTCTATGCATCGGGGGAAAGAAACAACCCCGATAACTTTTTTCCGAAATAAATTCATTTTTTAATGCCACTAAAGGTGGAGTGGATACCCTCGATATGAAATTTTCCCCAATTATTCTTAAAATTGGGAGATGTCTTTGATGGCCATTAGCAATTTTTACAGACTTATAGATATTTTTTTTCGAATGCCTATTCCTTATTTCTACATTATCGAGATATTAAGCCTATATCAAGACGAAAATTTATCGAAAAATAGTTTAAACTTGTGACCCATATGCGAAGAAAGTTGACGTAAAACTTCCCAGAAATTGGGCCCATACGAAGCGTTTTAAAAAAGATAATAAAAGTGAACCATCAACATCGGCGAGTGATCGTTTAAAATAAAAAAACTTGTGCGATGTTTTCCTACCAAAGAAAAAAAACTTTTATAAATTTTATCCCCTTGGAAGCCAATTTTCCCCAAACATGAAAAAAAAAGTATGCAAAAACTGCATTACTGAAGACCGTTAAAAAATTTTTATTTCCCTAAAATGTTTTATATTTTTTAGTTTTCTTTTACTTTGTTTCTTAGTATTATTAAAAATAATAAATAATATTCGTTTTATGTAATTTTCGGGAATAACTACAATAGCGGTATTTAATACCGATATTCCGAAGGGAAAAAATTTATCAACCTCTCAGGTTGGGTTTAAAAAATGTCGGGCATTGAAACCAAGAATAAGCCTAATTTTCACAGATTCCAACGATGCAGTATGCCACATTTATTTAGCACCGATTCGACCTACACCAACATTAAAAAGAAGGAGCAGGAGATACCATAGTGCTTGTGGAGTATTGAAAATATCTAATTAATTTAATAACTTGCAGACCACATGGACAATGAAAAAAATATTACCAAAAAAACATTCTACAAATACCATAGGTACAAAAAATACTTACAAAATTAACGGATGATTAACAATTTCCACAATATTTCAAGATTTTTTATTAAGTTTTAACTTCGGCGGCCCATTTTTGTACATGGCTACCGAAGAACACCGGCTTAAAAAACGTACCAAACCCATTGAGCGTCAGAGTGAAAATGAGAAATTTGATTGGTTGTTTGGCAACCACAACACCTCGCCATTGGCTTATTTTCAATCACGTGATGGCGTTTGTAGAAAACAGTTTTAGGTAGATTATAGTCCAGACGTCATAAGAAAAATATTTGATGGATAACTGCACGCCTGAAGTTGGATGCAAATAAAAGTGAAATAAGATTAGCGACATCTAACCATGGTAAAACCGACTACGTCAGTATACCTATTTTAAATTTTGGCGCCACTGAGATGGTCGTTCCTGCTTTTGATTTTGTCAAAAAGACGTTACAGAAACAACAATTATTTGTGATATGCTTTTTGACCGTTTAAACGGCATTTTAAAGCCAACATATTTACAATTACTGTAAGATGATATGTCTTATTTTAATTTATAAGCTACAACTTAACTAATGTTAAATTTATTTTTAGTATACAAAAGTTTATTCATTCTCCACCTTTATGTCCAAAACCCAGGTAAATAGTATATTACTTTAGGACCCCAATTTTATAAAATAAACTAGTTTTCGAACAAAAAAATTATTACTTAATTACAGTCACTAAAAATAAAGTTATATAGTAAAGTATAAACTACACCAACGATTTTTAAGACCGATAAACAATTATTTATTCAGGATTTCTTAAACTTTTTTTGTTTTTATTTTAATTTCTTATGCTGGTTATGTAAAAAAATTATTATTGCAATTTAGATAAAAACCTAATATTTTTTAGAGATTGACAATAAAGGTAACAAGCAGAAAAAAGCCTCTTTAAATTGCCAGGTAACACATGTATAGATAGAGGTAGAGATCGAACGCTGTTAGAACAACACCGATACGTCACGGTCTCATATGGCAAACTGATATAAGACCGTGACGTATCGGTGTTGTTCTAACAGCGTTCGATCTCTATATGCTCAAAGAATTTAACTATTATTTACCGTTTTCGAAAATTCCTCGCACGTACAAGAATGTGTAGCAAAATGTATACAAAAAAACTTTATGTCTTTTACTAAACTTATATGATATTTCAGCTATGAAGGAAAACATCAATATACCGTACCAGATTGCAAGACGGCAGTAATTGTTGGAGGCACTGGCGCAATTGGTTTAGCAACTGCCAATCAATTATTTTGTTCAAAGGCCGCAAAAGTAGCGCTTATCGATACTGACATTTGCAAAGGTCGAGAAGCTGTATGCTCACTAAATTGCTCTTTTGGAAAAAACAAGTGTATATTTATAAAGGCCGATGTAACGAAAAAAATGGAAATAGAAGGTATTATATTATACTAGATTTTTTTTCAAACTTCCTAGTAAAAAACACGTTTTATTCGCGAGAAAAAGAGAACTATGGTAACCTGAGAAACTTGTCACTACCCTGCTCTCTCAGAGAGTACAAAAGTTATTCGAAGCCCGATTATGCGAGGCATTGCGGTAGTCGAAACACTCAAGCTGAGCATTGTGTCGCATAATGCGCTTTTGTGCCGTAATTGAAAAACACCCTTTTCCAACAATACTGTTACAATATGTAACAGATGTAAGTAGTTATATGGTAGCACCCTTAGATAAGATATTTTTGACGAAAAGTTGAAGTCGTCTTCTTACAGTACACGGGTACAATCAAATTTTGAATATCTTCACAAATAACGAAATGGACCTTACTAGAATTTTATTAAAACTTTTTTATTGGAGTCTTTCTTAGGGTCACCGACACAATCATGAAATAAAAATTCACTTGTCTTTCTTAGTTTCGGAATAGAATTCTCTAGGACACTGTCCCAAATTCGGGAATATGCTTTTACTTATTGCCCGCAAAATTCAAATGTTCGGTATCTTCATAAATAACAAAATAGAACTTTCTAGGATTTCCTTGAACTTTTCGAAATAAATCGCACAATCAGGTCACACAGTCACACATCCATTTTTGTTTTCTATTTTTTGTGCTAAGATGCTGTATATTTTTCTTCTGAAACCAATGTTACGCTTTTATAAGTTTTCTTACGTGAGTCCGACAACTAAAACACTCTGTAACATTATTCACTAATTTACGACACTTGCCGAGCTTAACTCTATCACTTAAATAACATAAGTAACTATGGTTTACTGCGGCGCTTATCTAACTTAAAGCTCTAAACAATTTCAGAAACATTCACATTTCTAGAATTTTTAACATTATTACGTCTTATACAATACTAGAATATAACTAGAAAATTCTCTTATTTAAGTGTGCTACCATCTATCATATAATTATATTTGTCATATTGTAACAATACGTTTAAAATTAGACATTTTGACCTTTCATTAACTAAGTATGGATTTTGGAAGCTACAGAGCGTTTCAAGAAAGGACCGGTGAAGGGTCGAAAACCGTATTACGCTTACCAAAAAAACTCGCCTATGACGCCTCTTTTCAACCACATGTGGACACGTGACCCGTGAAAATATCCGGTACTGGCATGGACTTCCAGGTTTCAGACACTCGAAGGCATTCATAAGCCCACCGAACCAACAATGTACTGTCAAACTACTGAAGCAATCAAGGGTACACCTTAAAACTCTAGTGGGACTGTACATGGGACACTGCAGATTAAAATACCACATGCACAAGATCGGCCTAGCGGAAGACGCCGAATGCCGCATGTGCATGAAGGGGGATGAATCGGCAGAACACATACTGTGTTCGTGCCCAGCAATGGCACGACTAAGATTCGCAATCCTCGGCAATGACACCTGGTTGCCAGGGGAGGTGAAATATCTCTCTCCCAACAGGATCATCATATTTATTAGGAGTCTGGACCTGGTGGGAGAAATATAAAAAGGTGTGAGCCACAATAGACCGATCGGTCGCGGTGGAAGGGTGTTATACCCACTCACATTAAACCTACCTACCTACATGATTTTGTGGAGGTCAAAAATACAAATTTTGTAAAACAGTAGGGTATTCTAATAGAAATTGGTATAGTTACCTCGTCGTTTTTCTTTTACGAATACCTAAATATACCTGTAAAAGAAATAAAGGACAATTAGTTATTATTTGGATGCTTTCCTATTCCTTTAAACCAGATTATGGAATAGTTTCTTGAATGTGCGGAAGAAAGCCAGAGTCATTAAAAAAAAAACAAGCTGGCAAACAAGCAGCGTTGAATGGTTGAATTCACTAATTCTCCTTACAACTGAAAATTTTTACAAAATAAGAATAAGAAACTAACTTGTTATTCTATGGGTAAAAATTTGTAATAGTTGTGTACCATTAATCTATCCCTGATGAAAACTATAAATTCTACTAGGACACGCTCCTTAGTAACAAGTAGCTGGTATAGACTTAATAATGTTAATGTTAAAGTGGTGTAACGCGCGTCACCATGTTCTTTTAAACCCGTGTTCAGTAAATGCTTGTATGTCCCTAGCCTAAAAGTACGTAGTGACGCGCGTTGCATCATTCCAAAGTGTAAAATTTCACCAGCCCACATTAAAAGCGCGTCTGGTTTGGTGACACCAAATATGCTACAACGCGCGTCGATACTCCTTAACGCGTATATCAGAACAGCAGGGTTCGCGTTCAGTTGCTGCGTCAGTTTCAGGTATTTTTTGCATGTTTTAATCATGATAGTTTAGACTAATATTCGACATATGAAACTATAATTTAAAAAAAAAACTTTCTGAATGCCCATTTGGATATCTTTCACTATTTTTTATGCCGCTCTGCTTTCACAAACCGGAAGGCAAGGTAACAAAACAGGGTAAGTTCAATTGGGTATTATCCATATATTTTAAACAAAGCAAAAAACACATAAATTCCTAGGGAAGAGTCCCAGGTCAATTTTATAATCTCACAAGTCCGAATAAAAGAGCCAGTACCGAATATTTCAGGTATAAAAACATGGTAAATCGGAGAAGTTTAAAGGGACTGCAAAACGACTCGTGACGTCACCTCGCATATAAATACAGATTGCTTACGTATCGATTTTGTCTGGTTCTAGTTGTGCCTCGGTAAATCTAGACACAACTAGTATTGTGTTTTATTTTGCATGGCTAAATAAAGTGTATTTTATTCATTATGGCTAACGAATGATTTGTCGAGGCTTCCACAAACAGTTTACCCTCTGTGGATATGTTTATGGTGATGAATTACATTAAAAATGTCGAACGTTTTGTGCTGAAACATTTCCTCTTTGTGATATTACCTCTTACTAATATAATAGAAAAACGTAACGGTAAAAAGTAACGTGTGGCGTTGTGAAGTAGTTAATAAAGTGTTGCTAAATGCTTCAGAGTATCTCAATTATTGGACCCATATACGGAAATATTTAAAATCGTAACATTGCAGTCAGAAGTGCGATATACAGTGGATATACCGGGTGGTGCGTCGCCGAGCGGAACATAGGAAATCCCATGTAAATTTTAAGGGGGTTAATTATTGGCTCCCCTGTACATTTTACAAAAAATATGTAAAATAACTTTTAGAAGAGACCAATCTGATAAACCCTCTTTCCAAGTTTCAAAAAAAAAAAATAATAAGCGAATCTTGAATTATTCAATTAAGGCCTGGTACTTTCACCAACGAATAACTTTATTGTCCGAATAATTTCCATGGTTACAATTATTACAACAATTGTTATTATGGAAATTATCCGGAAAATAATTTTATCCGTTAATGAAAGTACCAGGCCTTAATGTAATTGCAAAAAAACCAGACACCAGCCACCAGCAAACAATTTGTTATAAGGCTTTGTCAAATCTGACGTACAGCCGAATACAAAGAATGTTTTTTTTTTCGTTTCATCAATCTCACAACCATTACATTCAAAGAAAAAGACACGTCAATATTATTTTTTATCAAACCTTTTATTTAATGTAACAATTAAGTTTAACTAATAACAATTATTACTATCAATCATTAAAAAAATAATTTTATCATACTAGAATTTAATTAAACCGATAGCAGTATCTGAAATATTTTCAATTTATTTTCCCAATAAGCCTAGCTGGTCCATTTAACTATTAAATGTATTGCGAAATTGAGTCAAAGCCATGCAATAAATTTATTTTAAATTTTAACTTAGAAGACGGATCCGAAAAAGAAGAATGAACTCTTAATATTTTACTAGGTGTGGAAAAATAAAATGAAATAAAATACAATAACTTTTTTAAAAGTAGTAGAGAATTACATAAAAAAATTAATGAATGAAATGTTCAAACAACCCCCATTAAAAGCTAAACAATATACCAACCGATCATAAAATTCATTTCTAACGTTGCTAAGTTGATATTTGCGAAATTTTATTACATTCTAACGAAATTTTACACCTTTATAATTGACACGGAAAGAAGTCATTCGGTGAAAGATTAGGTGACCTGGCTGGCCAAAGTATCCGGTACCGTGGACCAATAATATTGCCGTTAAAAGCATTTTCCAGATACTCTCTAACCATACGGGCATTATGAGCGGGGTATTTGGTACCAGATCATTTGATCTTCCCGAACAACTTCTTCCAAGGTGGGTCCAATCATATCAAAACTAACCCACGAATACTTTGTTTTTTGGGGATATTGTGTCCAAGTATAAACAAAGCGAAGATCATTTTCTTGGCTCTAATAACGGCAATTCTGAACATTTGGTTCATTGTTGAGGGTGAATGGACATTCATCGGTAAAACGAATATTTTTAAAAAAATTCCTATCGTTATTTGCTCTTTCCATCATTTCAAAAAAAAATGCCATTCTTCGCTCTTCATCTTCTTTCTGCAGCTCTTGATGTTTTTCGAATTTATACGAATAATATTTGTGTTTTTTCAAAGTGTGCAATACCGTTGTATGATGTTTATTTACCTCTTGCCCAAGAACCCTCGTACTAACCATTTTGTTTTCCTCCACACTCAGTAAAATATTAAGATCTCAGTTCTCTTTTTTGTTTGGCTCTATTTTCGATTTCCTGAGTTGAACATTTACAATTATTTATTACTTACGGTCTTTTTGGAATCGAACTTACTAACAATACGTTTTATAGTTGAAATGGGCTGACTGGGCTAAAAACATTTTACATACTGCTCTCAAACTGTTTCCCGCATAATGGCACTTAATTATGGATACTTTTTCGTCGATTGAATAATTCATATTTTTTTTCAAATACCGACTGTCACTGATTTATTAACACTTTTCTTCATTCAGGGACAATATTCATTTTACTGTTGCCTGTTTGGTTTTACTGAACCGAAAATTTGGTAGTTTTGCAATGACATTTAATTGAATAATTCAAGATTCGCTTATTAAAATTTTTTGACACTTGGCACGAGGGTTTGTCAGATTGGTCTCTACATTTTTTCTGTAAAATGTACAGGGGAGCCAATAATTGTCCCCCTTAAAATTTACATGGGATTTCCTTTGTTCCGCTTGGCGATGCACCACCCGGTATAGTGGAAAGACAGTGGGATATACAGTTGGACATATAGTGGATACACAGAGAATAAATATACAGTTGGATATATAGTGAAAAGACAGTGGGGATTGCGAAGTAAATATCAGTGTATAAAACAGAGGAAAAAACAGAACCTAACTGGACTGATTTGAAGAGTTCATTTCGTTATTTAAAAAATTTTGACTTTATATCATGATGGCTAAAAGATTATTTCCGGTTTGTGGAGTATTTTAAATATTCTTTCAAACAGGAAAAAGTAATTTTGACTTTATCTTGGGAAATTCTAGAAAGTTCGATTTTGTTTTTTCCAAATATATCCAAATTTTGCTTTTACCAATGTATTGTGGACCGTAAAAAGACATTATTTCCAAATTTTCGACAAAATTCTAAAATAATCTATTTTAAAACTAAGTAAGATAATTAAGTTTTAACTATATCATCACGTTATAAGTCTTAAGAAGACTTTATTAAAGAGTTTTCCATAAACTTTTACCAAGTTCTAGAAATTTCTTTTTGAAAAACGAACAATAATTTTAAGTTTTTGTTAAAAGTTTGTGTTTTAAATATCAGAAGGATCTATATTTTACACGCGATGAATTAAGATAATATGCCATTCACTAGACAAAAAACAGTTGAAATGGAGGAACAAGTTAGGAAATTGAGAGAACAATTAAATAAACTACAAATTGAACAGGACATTCTAGCAAAAACGGCTTACGAAAATGCTATCAAAAGACAGCAGGAAAAAGAAAGGATAATAAAATATTCACAAGATACGGAAATTAAGGAGGACAAAGAGGAAAAAAAGATTAAAAGGCTAAAAGAAAAAAACAGAAAAACTCGATTTGGTGGTGGTCGCGATGGAGATGGAGACGGCCGTAGAGGTGGTGAATGTTTTCAAGAAAGCGAAAAAGACTGACTAAGATCGTGGCCATGTAGCTGATCGGGACGATCCGATTTAGGAGGGGGACAGTGTTACGCTGTTTTGTAAGAAATATTTTAGCATTTTATAAGACGTAATGTGAAAATTATTCTAGAATTGTTTAGAACCGATTGCATTACTAACCGTGGTTAGTTAGTTAGTTATGCTAAGTGATAGAGTTAAGATCGAAGAGGGTAAGTGTCGTTGTAAAGTGGTAAATAAAGTGATGATAAAAGTTAGTAAATCTTATCATTAATAAGTAGTCATGGTTTGGAGATGGTTTGTCTAAGGAGGATATTTTTTAAAGGCATTACATAATTATAGTAAGGCTCACTTTTTAGACAGAAGCATAAACGTATAATACTACATTTATTAGAGCCCTATATTATTAATTTGATAATACGTGACCTAAATAAACCTAAGTTTAGGAATATTTTTAAAAATTGTATTTATTGAACCTTACCCGTAACTTTTAGATGCTCTTAAAAGAGTTAGGGGAGAGTTCAAGAACGTAGACATGATAATAAATACTTTTGGTGTTTGGAATGAAAAACAATGGGAAGAAGAAATTAAAGTTAATTTGGTAAGTCTGAATTATCTATTTTTTAAAATTTTCCAATTTTACAAAAAAATAATTTATCTTGTTTTGTAAATATCACACTTATATGTATATGACTCAACCCGGCTGACAATACTTCGAAAAAGTATAGTCAATGCACTTAGGCATGATTAGGAAACAAATGATAGCCACTGGGAGGTAAATCTGGTAAATATGGTCCATGGATAAAGAAACAATTTAAACTTCATTCAGTCTTTAACTTCGATTCGTTGATCTTAGCCGTCACAACGACCGACGAATGGGCCGGTACATTCCCGAAATGGAATTTTTTTCTTCGCTAAGTAAGGTCGTTTATGTTTTACTTCGTCCATTTAGCATTGCAACAACTCTGCGTAGTATTGTCCACTGATGGTCTTACCCATTTCCAGGCTATTAGCGAATATAATTACTTTTGCATTTCAAAAAACAGTTGCCATAAGCTTTCAGAAGTACATAGTGGTGAATCCAAGTTTTTTCCACAATTATAAATCGACTGGAAAATTGGGTAGCGTTTCCCTTGTAAAATGCCAATTTTTCCGAGGTAATTTTTAATCGAGTGTTGGCAAACGCGGCACCCATCCAGTACAGATCTTCACTGTGCCCAAATGTTCATAAAAATATTGCGTCATTGTGGAGTTGACATCCCTGTAGTCCCATCTATCTTACTTACTTTAAATCTGCGGTCCGCCATCACCATGTTATGAATTTTTTCAAGCATTTCGGTAGTCGTGACCTTAAAAGGGCGTCCTGCGCGTGGTTCGTCTGAAGTGCTCATGCGAACTTTCTTAAATTCAGAAACCCACTGCTTAACCGTAAAATTTGATGGAATAAAATGTTTCAATGGTAAATCCTGTTCTTCTTTACTTTGGAGTGGTTTTAGGTCTTTTAAATAGAAGTATTTAAGGACCGCACGCATCTCTAATTTTTCCATTGTCAGGTGAGCAGTAGAGGCGTCTTGGTCAGTCGATTCTCAAATTTATACTAACAGCGCCATTAACCTGAAAATTGATATACAGGCTCGTGAAATATAGACTAGGTTAAGTCGGAAACTTTTTACCACACCCTCCTATATACAAATTAAGCACCATAAAAATGTACTATAAAATTATGATGCTAAATTTTTTCACAGAAAAAAGCATAAAAAAATTTTTTTTATTTTAAAATATACAGGGTGTCCGGAAATTCCGTTCGTATATTTTAAGGGGTGACTCTACACAAAAATATATGAAAAAAAGTTTGTATGAACATATGTCTGGAAATGCCTCTAAGGCGTTATGGGCCCCTTTTAAGATGGGCTTTAAAAACTTGTTTTTATTTTTATCTCGGGGAAACCCCGTTAGATGAGCTTGATATTTGTAAGGGTTCTCTCCATAAAAACAAAAACCCAAACTGCGTAATTGTAATTTTAAGCAGTGGTGCCTGGACAGGGGCTGGACTTTTAATTTCTAAATCGAAGCCTGATATTGTTTACATTAAAAGGTATTCTTGGAAAATTTTCCAGAAAACCCCATGGAAAATAATCTAATGGATTTAGATCTGGGGAACGAGAAGGCCAAGGCGTAGGACCTTCTCGTCCTATCCATCTGTCAGAATAAGTTTGATTTAAATATTCACGAACTAAGATACTAAAGTGGGGAGGGGCACCGTCGTGCATGAATCACATTTCTAATCTATCTCCGAGAGGTACATCGTCAAGTAACTCTGATAGAACATTTTGCAAAAATGCTAAATACGTTTGACCATTGAGTCGTTGGGGCATAACATAAGGTCCTATTAATCGGTCGCCTGTAATCCCGGCCCACACATTAATCGAAATTTTATCTTGGAACCGTGCTTCGACTAGCGGATGCGGTTTTTCATCCACCCATACATGGGTATTATGAAAATTTACAATACCCTCACGTGTAAACCCTGCTTCATCTGTGAATAAAACTCTACGAAGGAACAAGCAATTTTGCCGACATTTTCTTTGCATCCATTCACAGAATTGAACTCTTGGTTGTAAGTCTTGAGGCTTAAGTGCTTGCACTCTTTGTAAGTGATAAGGATGGATAAGTTGTTCGTGCAATATTTCACATACAACACTTTTTGGAACATTTTACTGTAATGCGATTCGCCTTGTACTAGACCCTGGATTAGCGTCAGTTTGTTCTAAAACTCGTTCCTCCGCCTCTGGGGTCCGAGTGGTACGATTTCTTCCACAGTTACTTCGATCGGCAACAAAGGATGCATTTTCCCTAAGTCGTTGGTGCAAACGAATAAATGTTTTTTCACAAGGAATTCGACGATCGGGAAAAGCTTCTTCATAGATTCGGCGAGCTTCACGAGCGCCACCTTGCCGTACATGAAAGGGATATCACCCATTTCAAAAAATGAGTATCCGCCATTAAAAAAATATCTTTGGAAACACGATTTAACAATTAAACAGTTTTAATAATTTAATAAGCAAACACTTGCAAAATTGACTTTGATTGTTTCCATGGCAGCCAACGCCTAGTTTAATGCTTTCTTAATAAAACTGTAACTACTCGCCCTGTATATTAAAATAGTGTTATGCGGTTTTTAGACATCAAATTGGCCCATACAAGGCAGTAGACAAAATACACTAACATAGGGGTTCACTTTATCTCGAAAGGGAGTCAAATTTTCGTAATTACCTTCTAATGCCTTGTTCCCGTACCTGCTTCTTCTTTTTAAATACACACCCAGTATACCAGCTACTGTTCAGCGCCCAACTTTTTTTCACTGTCGAATTAATTATTTTCGAAACACGATAAGGCTAACATTTGCCTAAATGTTCCTCCGGGAAATTCTACTGTTTTCTTTAGATTCTATTTTTCAATATAGGTTTAAGTTTTATTTTTCGCTGGGTAAATCCCTACCAGGTTCTTACTCATGCTTCAGCAATTAAACAAAGTAATTGTTATTAAATATATTTTATTTAATTATTAACTTTGATTAAATTCTTAAAAATTCGTACTTTATATTTAGCATAAAGGGTTTACACAAATTATACTTTTTTTAAAAAATTATTATTATTATTATTTTTTTTATGCAAATAATGGACCACCATTATTTAACCATTAAATTATTAACTTAAAATTTTTCCCCCAATTTTAATTCTATAATTCCTTTGGGGAAAAACATGTACAAAATTCAAATTCAAAAACAATCATTATATAACTCACTGTTATTTACAAGAAATTTTTTTAAAACCTTCCCCTTTCATTCGGACAATTTGAACATTTTTACTTTTTTTTTGGGCTTTCTAGCATTAAGTACTTTTGATTTGCCGTAGCCACGTTTAAAATTCGCGGTGCCCTTTTTGGACTGGTTGTTTTCTTAACTGCACTTTTACTACTGACATTTACTGAGGAAAAGCATGACTGAACTTTTTATTCGCGTTCACGTTTTAAAACTTTACAAAACTATCTTCAGGAATGTACTACCTTTTTTTTGCAAAAATTCTCCTTTTTATATTTTTTTCTGCCACCAACTAGTGTTAAGGCAATAGATACCGTTTTTTTTTTTTAAACCTTAAGAATGTACTAAATAAGGTAGAAAATTGCTTACGCTTAGATTTTAACATGACGTTTTTAGGAGGAGTGGCTAATTTGGGGGAGGGGGAAATCATAGTGTAATAACCCTTGACCTAAATTTTTTAAATTCTAGCTAAAGTTGGCGACGAGAATCAAGTTTATTTAATTTATACTTTTTTATAATTTATATAAACACCTTTGAAATTAACAAAGATTTCTTGTCCTTACTATAGATTTTGAACTTTGAACATTCTACAAGGAGAGGTTTGCGTCATGGAAAATTTTATTTATTCAAATTCTTTTTAAAAAAATTGATATAAGGTTCATTTTTCTTTTCAAATTTTAACCAATTACTGCAAAGTTTATATTGAATAACTATTTCTAGAGGGGGAAATCTTTTCCTCCTTTTTTGGGGGTTTTTTTATTTTTATTCAGTTGGAAAAAATTTTTTTTTAAAAAAAAAATTTAGTGTTAAAAATTTAACAAATTTTTAATATTTCAGATGGCTTTTTTAAATTTTTTTGGGGTTTTTTGGGGGGAAAAAAAAATAGAATAATTTCAAATTAGCCAATAAATTAATTTAAAATTTAAAATTTTTTTTTTTGGTTAATAATATCTGGAATTTTTTAAAAAAAAAAATATTTTTGAGGAATAAATGTATATAAAATTTTTTAATTTTTATTTAAAAATTAGACCTGAAAATTTTTTTTTTTACCCTATTCTGTCATCATTACAAAACACACTTTAAATTTAAAAATGTAGTATTTTCTTCGGATCCCCCAACTCGAGAACTTTTATAGTCTGGCAAAATTTTCAAAATA